>CM076577.1:1441013284-1441180674 GCA_034641835.2 Pinus albicaulis
TCTAACTTCTGCATGAGGAAGTAATTATATATTTTAACAGCGATTATGTTTATAATTTACCCAAATTTATTTTTTTAATTCCCATATTTTGTGCTGAGGTGGAGAAACGAGGCACGGTGCATAAGAATTTCAAGGCAGATGCACAACAGTCGAACCTTACCGAATTCCTTCGAACTATCCGCCTTACCAAACCGTATGGCCGTATTTACGAATATTTTTTTTGGCCAGTACAGCCAAATTTGGTAACTATGGTTTAGAGTCGGGTAAATCCTAAATATAAATATGATGTGAAATGTGTCCTCATTCGAAATATGGAATTTTCATAAATAGTGTGCTGTGTGTTCTCAATTTGAACCATTTCACTAGCCTGACACCTGAGATAGTATCAGAACATTTCTGTAGTGAATCTATATTGTAAGTTTTATTTGATATATGTAGTTATTTTAGTTTTAGGTTAATAATTTTTTTATTTATTTAGAAACTAGTAATTGTTTTAAAAGGTGCGAAGAGAGGCTAAAAGATTCGTTAATTTGGAAGAGTTGTATGAGAAAGACATTCTTAGACATGTATGCCATATGTTTTTCATATCCTAAAATAGCATATCAATCTTTGAAGATAGCTATAACACACACTCTAATTGAAAATTTAAAAAAATATATATATTTATGTTTGTTTTAATGTTTATGCATTTTAATTTAAAATAAAACTTTTGTTCTTCTAAAATAAATTAGAAGAACGTTTGCCAAATTTATTATCATTATAATAATTAGCTAACTAACATAATTTATAATTATTATTTAAGATGTATAGCAATAATATTTATAAATAAGCTTTGGTTATTGTTTAAATATGAATCCATATGAATAAAATTTGGACGATAAAATAACTAAATAAATATTTTTTTTAATTAAATTTGATTAACATGCACAACTCTCCTCCATCACATATTATTTCATGCTTCAAGATTGATGTATGACATGTTAATCCTTTCTAGCAATAAATTATTTATATCATAATTATAAAATACAATTCAAAAACTTGAATGTATAAATCTAACTATCTAACTAACCACATAACTGGTCAAAAATATGTAAATCATTATTACAATATTTAATATATTCATTCTATTTTTTGTGCAGAGAATAAGCCTCTTGAGCTAAGGCCAACCAACACTAAAAATGAACCTATCTATATTCTCATAACAAGGTTCTAGAGAAAGAGACTACTAATTATTATTTGTATGAGAAATTATTGTTTGTATCAGAAACGACATAAGAATTGAATATTTTATTCAGTTTTGGGAATTATTTAGATTAATGTGACAGTATAATGGGATTTGTGAGGTGGAGTCATGAGAACTCAACTGACCTTTAAATTTATGTATATTATTTAATTATTTAGTTTTGGGAATTATTTAGATTAATGTGACATCAATATGAGATTTATTTAATTCTTTACGTTTTATTGAGTGCTTCTATTTAATTCTTTATGTTTTATTGAGTGCCTCTACTTTACTTACCTGGATACAGGATATCACAACATCACATGTACAACATTATCTACTTCTCCTTGCTTACAATGCAAGTGAAGACACTTTTTTATTTATTTACAAGATATCACAACATCACGTGTATGACATTATCTGCTTCTCCTTGCTTACAATGCAAGTGAAGACATTTATTTATTTATTTATATTTTTCCTACATTGAGATTTTCTCTAGGAAGTATTGTTGGTTTTTTTGTGTTAATTGATTTACCTCATATTAATGAAATCTCAATTTCTACGCTAAATAACATCATACCACCATAACTTCATCCACATAATGCTTATTTTCTAAATGGTACCACATTGAAAAGATGAAGAACTAAAGGAGGCTAATTCACATTTCTCAATTTATGGTCTAGATACCATCATACCACCACAGCTTCATCCAGCAACAAATGTAGAACAAAATTCTTATTTTATCAATGGTGACACATTGAAGACATGAAGAGATAAGGGGGGCTAATTCACATTTCTCAGGCCTGAAATTTTGTCACGCAGATATTGTTGTGGAAACATCTTCTCTACAAAAAGGAGATTCATTTTGATTCTTTTTCATGCATATTTATGTTATATTGCAAAACTTGTTTTTCTTCATAATCAGATTGTAATGCATACTTACTAAACATAAATAAATCTTAAAAACATATAAAAGAAATTTCTGAGTGATAGGATTACAAATGATCCAGGTGAATCGAATAGGTCCAAGTACAAGTGGCTTGAGTACAAAGGCTAAAAAATCAAAGTGTCAAAAATGTGGAAAAATTAGTGTTACGTTGAAGATATCGTATGTTTTATTCCAAAAACGCAGACAACACTCAATTATGAGTCTGTATGAAGGAGTTAGGAGCAATCAACGTTTGAGAATTGACTTGGTGATGTGGCAGCTTAAGGAGGCAAAAAATTTGTAGAAACCCTGCAATCGGATTCGGGGCGAAATTGTGGGACTGTTAATTTGACTCCTTTGGTCAAATTTTGAATTTTTTAAAAAGAGCGGGTTTGTTTTCAAAATAATATATATATATATATATATATTGATATTGGAGGGCGAGCCATGACCCCTCCTCTCCCCATCCAATGACATAAAAAAATGTAATTAAATAAGGGGGTCAACGGCCATGACTCCGCTGCCCCCACATTCCAACAACCATACTACATATGGGTGGCAGGGGTTATTAATCCCACTGCCAACCCAACCACTCCACCATACGGAGCTGGCGAAGATCACAGGACGGGAAACCCAATGCAGTCCCGACCCCTGCCCACTTGCACTAAAATTTGTTACGGCGGGGTTTTAAAGATCGCAGAGTTTTAAAAAAAAAGGTTTTTCATTGGGATTTAAAAAAAGATCTGACTTATTACGGAGGGGCGGGGTTTGACCACCCGACCCCCTCCCTTACATAACGGATCGAAACGAATTCACCAACGAAGGACTTGGTGAAGTCCGCCCACACTCATATATTTAAACCTGGATTTCATAAGTGTGCCCACGCAGGTCAGGAGCAGGAACAAAGTATGAGACAGCTGGAACCATGAGCGTTGTGCAAGAGGGGGGCAGAACCATGATCTAAGCTATTTTCTAGAGGGTCCAGATTTTCACTTTGTCAAAATCAGGCAAATTTTATATGGATTCTGCGCCTCTCGGTGCCATGAATCCAACCGTGTCATCCATTTCTTTATCAGAGATCTCCAATTTTTGGGCACTTTCAACTATGGAGGTATAAGGGTGTAATTTTGCATTTAATTCTTGTACTTTCATTTTTGCTGCCACTTAATGAAAGAGGGTCTCCCAACTAATTGAGTAGGACCCAAAGATGTAGTCCCTCTTACATGAACTTCGATATCAATTATGTGTCTTCTTGCATGATGTTAATTGCTTCTCTCTTCTTATGTTTATGTCTTTAAAGTTTCTTGTTTAAGATGCAATTTTTACATGTAATTATTTAACACATCTCAAGCAAAAGATTTGGATAAATTGGTATTAGAGAAGGTGTTTGTAGATGTGAATTATATGCTTGCATGCTAACTAGAAATAGGCTACAAAGAGGCAAAGGGACACTAAGTTCTTTTGATCCTGAAGCGAGACATGCACATCAGAGAAGAAACATGGATGACGATGTTCGAAATGGGGAGGAGCTCAAATTCTGCAAGACCTTATACACCATGGAAGATTAGGTTGAGAAATTGTTCTCTATACTGCAGAAACTAGAGAAAGCAAGGGAGAATGCTTCATAAGGACAAGGTTCAGGGCATGGAGGCAATGGAGGAGATCCAACTCCTTCTCCTCCAGCGAGTGAAAGTTCTTCCTCCTCTTCTCATGATAATCATAGGAATTTAGGAAATGCATCTAATAAACCTTTCTTTAAGTTATATGTCAAATTTGATCTACCCATGTATAACGGTGAAAATAATGCAGAGAAACTTAACAACTGGATTAGGCAGCTTGAACTCTACAACAGGATTCAACAGATTGTGGAGGATGAGGCAAAGATCTAGTTGGCTTCTCTTTGACTAAATGGCACAACTCTCATCTCGTGGGAGAGACAACTTCAAGGAGACAGTAATTTGGGTAACCTTCTTTCCTCATAGTGATGTTTCATTGCTGCACTTAAAGATCAATTCTATCCCTTAGTTTATAAGCAAAAAAACCTTAATGAATTGGCGGTACCTAAGGCAAGGTAAAGGGAAAAACATGCAAAGCTTTATCGAGGAATTTAGAAAACAAGCACTAAGTTTGGGCATTTCATTAGATTCACCTAAAGTGGTAAATAAGTATATTGGGTCATTTCATAGTTACATTAGAGATTCATAGTTAATGTTTGAACCTAATACCATTGACTCGGCCATTTTAAAGGCCATTCATCTTGAAAACAGGAGCACAAATGATAAGGATGATCATTCGAAGAAACCACCTTTCAAACCTTAAATTGGAAAATTCAAAGGGAAAGGAAAGGGAAAGGAAAAGAAGACGACATCAATGAAGAAGGATGAAGGATAAAAGCCTTATTGCACTCACTGCAAAAAGGAAGGTCATGATGATGATTATTGTTGGAAGTTGTACTCGGAAAAGAAGCCAAAGAGATATGGTGAAAATGGTAAGCAAACGACTCTAGCAACCGCGCAACAAGACCTTAGATCTGACTCTGGCGATGAGGCATTGATCATAGTGGCACAAAAGGTACTCTTTCTCTTCGTGTTAATTCTGAATCACATGGAAGAAATATTTCAATACATGAGCCTCTCCCTAATGAAAGAAATAGAATTGAGTTGTTTCGTATTAGATTTTTCATAAATCATACAAAAGTAGAAACTATATTTAATTCACGCTCTCAAGAAAATTTAATCTCAGAATCCTTGGTTAAAAATTTAGGCTTAGAAGTTAAGCCTCATCCGAAACCTTATCCACTTTGATGGATACATGAGAAATTAAAACTAAATGTAACCAAGCAATGTAAGGTTAAATTTGTAATTGCTTCTAAACTAGTGGATGAAGTAGAACTGTATGTCATACCATTGGATATATGTGGTATTGTGTTAGGGAGTCACTATCTTTATGACAGAAAAGCAGTTTTCTTTTGACATGAAAATAAATACCAAATCACAAAATATGGGTAGAGTATATTGTAAGAGCTCATCAAACCAAGGTGAGTGCCAGTCTTGTAAGAGCAGGACAGATGAAGAGATTTGTGAATTCCAGCAAGTGGTTTTTCCTCATGTTTGGGAGAGCAAGAGATGCAGAAAAATCTCATGCTTTCTGAGGATGTGATCTGGCTCATAAAAAGGAATTATGTGAATTTATTTCTAACTATGATGAGTTGTTTCAAGAACCCAAAGGATTACCTCTGAAACGAGAAATCCAACATGAGATCCATTTCCAAACTTTGGTATGTATAAGACGTCATCTATCGAGATGGATGAGATAAAAAAGTAGGTACAGGAATTTTTGAACCAAGGGGTCATCTGGCCAAGTACTTCTCCTTGCGGCTCGCCGATCATGTTAGTAGACAAGAAAGATGGCTCATTGAGGATGTGTGTGGATTATCAGGCGCTAAAACATATCACGATGAAAAATCAATACCCTCTACCTCGCATTGATGATTTGTTAGATCAATTAAAGAATGATATCTATTTCACCAATTTGGATTTGCGTAGTGGTTATCACCAGGTTAGAACTGCAGAGTAGGATGTGTGGAAAATTGCCTTCACGACCAAATAGGGATTTTTTGAATGGACGGTGATGCCATTTGGACTATGCAACTCTCTAGCCACATTCATGGGGGTAATGAATGATCCATTTAGGCATTTCATTGATGATTTTTTCCTTATGTATTCATATGATATTTTTGTCTTTAGTAGAACTTGGGATGAACATGTATGTCATCTAACGAAAGTGCTTGATGTATTGAAAAAGGAAGAATTGTATGTAAAATTGTCAAAGTGTCAGTTGGGGAAAACCTCTTTGGTTTACCTAGGTCATATTGTTGGTAATGGTCAATTAAAAATAGACCCCTCCAAAGTTGAGGTGATTGTAAAATGGCCTAAGCCTACCAATTTAATAGAGGTCCGAAGGTTTTTAGGTGCACTACAGTACTCGAGGAGATTCATTGCCTCGGTGGACCTATCTTATTTTATGATTGATAAAGACATATTGAGAGTTTTTAACACAAATATCTTCCTTTGGTGATATGCTTGATCATCGCACTCACTGGGAGTGATTCAATTCTTAAAGAACTGGCACACCAATCTGAGTGCAAATGCATGTGATCCTTCAGTAAAAAATGTATTCAGCACTCAAAATTTTGTAAAAGAGAAAAAAATAGACATTGAAAAAACATCATGAATTTCTTACCAAACCAGCATCAAGCACTTTCTTCTCATAAACGTTTTTTTCGAATGGTGGATGGAGCCTCCTTCTTCATGAGATTTTTCACCATATGGCTGCTTGACTATGGAGAATTTCGGGGTGGAAATTCCATCAATTCTTCTCCCAATGGCCACTAATCTTGTAGAAATTGCAGAAATTTATGTCGTTTCCCATTCAACTGTGTATTCATGATAGGAAGAATCAGAAGGTTCTCATTCTTCTTGGTCTCACTTTTCGTGGACACATCTATCTTCTTAACCCACCCTTTATTTGTGTGATTCTTAACTACATCACGGTTAGAAGATCTATGGAAGAAATCATTTCTATTATATGTAAAATAAGAATTTGAATGATTGTTATACCTTCCTAACGTTTCCTTGAACTAATGAGGACTAAGTGGCTTGATTCCCTTCCTGGAATCGGGTGATGAAGAGATGGTTTTTTCTTCAGCTACCTTCGAGCATTCTCCTTTCTCTTAATTTCCATAACCTAAGCCCGCAAATGGATGTCTTGGTACAACCTCCACTGGCTGGGTGACTCCTTGGCCATTTATGCCAAGTCCACCTCCTCTATACCCCATCTTCGTGAGGATTTTCATGCCAACATTAGTTTCAAATTGAGATGCAACATCCATCGTTTCAACCTTCTACAACTTATCCAATAACTCCTCTTTGGATCATAGCATCTCTTAAAGCTCCTGCTTATCCTTTTTAGCTACCTGCAACAATCCTCGTAATTCTGCATAGTCGACTTGAATGTTGTCACTTATCTCTTGCAACTCTTGCATTCTTTCAGTGCGCTTCACTCCGCTGCCCATCCTGCAAAGCAATCACATGCTCTAATACCACTTGATCTGATCATGGGTTGAGTACTACTCTTACCATTATGTACGGTGTGAAGATCTTTTAATTCAATATGGCTTATAAAAGTTTAAAGGAGCATGTTATTCCATCGATTATAGTGCATAAACACATAAACATAATTAAATGAACTTAACATATAAAGAAGCTCATGCATGTAAGTAAGAGAGAGACAAACAATTGGTAATGAATTTCGCTCCTCCATCTCTTTGGGGATACATCTCCAGATATTCTTCAATTGGAATGAAGATCTTCAATATTCCTTCTCCAGAGTAAGATTTCTTACATTCAAGCACTATGGCTCTTAATAGCTAGCATTCTCTCCTTTCTTCCCTCCTTTCCTCATGGCTCACATAAGGAATATATATAGTTTTCCCTCACACACTCTCAAACAAAGAGCATTAATTACAAGACACACAATTGTAGGGCCTAATTACAAGGAAGGAAAAAAATATCCTTGAAAGTAGGATCTCCAACAATCTCAGGCTCATAATTGGGAAAAGTCTCAAAACCACCTAAAGACTCTTCAACCATGCCCTTGATTCCCTCAACCTACAATGGAGAAAAATAGAGAATTGGTGTGGTGGTTTCTCACATAAGAACCAATTTCTCTAATTACATTAAATGAATAATATGTGAGACAAATTTTCTCTCACAAATATTAATCATTTATATTAAAAATGAATAATAATGCATGGGATTGATAAAGGCTCATAAAATGCAGAATTAAATCCATGAGCATAATTTCACCCACTTAAAAACTTTTTCACCAAATTCAAATTGACATGGCACAAATCTCTTTCACTTGCAGATATCCTTTCGGATCAACACCAAACAACTTTAGGTGGTAAAATCTGCCCATAAAATTTATATAAACCCTTAGTTGTAGTGCGTCTAGGAGGTGGAGGCCAAGCATATTCAAGGCAAGGGCGGATAGACGGAGCTGAGCACAAAAGTCGAGATAGAATATTTTTTTTATTGCAAGTGGAAACTTGAGCCATTCAGGGAGGGAGTGGAACGATGATCTGAGCCACATTTTCAGAGGAGTCAAAATTGTCCAGTGTCCAAATTGGACAAATTTTATATGGATTTTACACCTCTCGATGACGGGAATCTGACGATGATGTCAGTTTCTGCAACAGAGGTCTCGATTTTTTTGGCCATTTTCCATATTGGAATGACAATGTCAAATTTCAGAGTGTGGACAGTCAATTTCATGCCACTTGAAACCACAAATTCGATGGTGCATTCATATCCAGCAGTGGCGCATTCTATTCTTCAGTCAACTTCAGAGTTGAGGTAGATGAAGTGTTGTTGCCATGTACTTCATTGATTAGTGTTGTGAGATGTTATGTCATGTCGATTCCTGCTTGATATATGGTGTGGAATATTGATGTTATATCATGTGATATGTATCCATCATGGATGGTCATTTATGTTCCGGGATCCCTTTCTTGCCTTGAAGGCAAGATACTCTTCGTCACCATGTGTGAGGTTGTCATTCTCATAGGAGGTTTGTTATGAGTGAGAGTTTCTTGTAGCGGAACATCTCGTGGAGAGACATTGCCACTCATGTTGAGGGCACATTTCCTTGTATGAAAAGCAAACAATGTCCATGTACATCATCACCATTTCCTACACCAAATGAAGCAACCAACACCATCGAGACACTGAGGCCCGGAGACGTAGGCCACACTAGACGAACTCTGTTATTAAACGTCTTGTGTTTTGTTGTGTGATTGTTTACATGTTTTCCTCTTAATTATATATGCATATGTGTTTGTTAATTCTTTGATAAAATTCAATTCTAATGCATCATAGAAGTAAAATATCATGGGAAACTCCGGTAGCTAACAGACCCGGATCACTAAGGCACCCTAGCCACTAAGGCACTCAATTCAGCCACTAAGGCACTCAATTCAGCCCCTAGGGTACTCACCAGCCACTAAGGGTCACCAAATATTATACCATGTTAAAAATAGAAGACAAAACTTATATACGAAAACTAGCAACTCACAAGTGAGAAAGCTACACCTTGAGACTATCGAAGGAGAGAATGATCTATTCAATTAATTATAAAACCATAAATATATAGGTTTACATCAATTTAGGGAGATTACAACTGAATCCTAGAAAATAGCAACTAATCCTAATCTAGGACACCCATACAGCTGAGAAACAAACTCTCTCCAATAACACAATATTCTCCATTATCTACAACTATGAAATTTTTAATTTCTTGCAAACATGTTTACTTTTATGCAAGTATCCTTTGTGAGTTTAGTTCTGAATTTGTAGAAACTTACCAAGCTTATGAACTGCATATATTTCATGTGCAAAACTAATAATTAATGCTAGAACTACAAAAAAAAAACAAATGAAAGGTAAAAGTGTGATCTGCATATATAGTGTGTAGTCACTTCTATACAAGTTGTGATTAACAATTAAATGCAAAATACTTGGTTTTCTTTATGAGAAATTACAAGGTTAATTAAAAGACCCATCAACGAAACAATGTCTCATAAGTCTTATTTATCCCTTCATTCTGAAAAATATTAAGGTCATTCTATTTCATTAAATTAGTTTCAACACTACCACCCTTTTCCATGTTACGACAATTACTAAAACTTTTTCCCCTCGTTATTATGAATAAATCAATAAAATAAACATTGAAATATTATATCATTTAGACCTTTTTTGAAAGAGTTTAAAATGTGTTTTGTCTTTTCTATGAAGAAGTAATATTTAATTCAATTCCCCTTCCAAATGCCTATGCTAATATTATTTTTTAAGAAACTTGGTTAGTACCATTAGAGAATCAATTTACTATTCTATTAATAATAGTCCAATTACAAGAATGACAAAATTTGTAAAATGAATCTACTATTCTATCAATATTAGTATGATTAGAGGAATGAAAAAATTACTTGGTGGGAAAACCTTCCACCTCATCAATATCTTTGAACATTTGAGAACTCTCTTTGTGAGCAAATCCCCACACCTTCCACCTTAGAGATGTATTTGAACATCTGAGATCTCCGTTCGTATTCAAATCGGCACCCCAACCCTACAATGCCCTTTTGGTGCAAAACTAGTGGAATATTTGATAGGTAAAATCATTAGAAGAGTTATGATAATAGACATAGCCTAATAATTTTTTTTCTACTTACTCTTTCACTTTTTTGTGAAAGGGATATAACATTTCTTGTTACCCATATTAGGTATTTTGGGATGATGTTAAGGCGATTTTTCATTGTTCATATCAAGTAATTTGAGATGATGAGAAGATGATTCATAACTGATTATAGATATAGATGATTATATTTATTAAAATAAACATAAAGTTTTGATGACATTTTTTATATAAAAAAATTAATCAAATATAACAACTTTAAATTTTGAGTTATTTTATATTATTTTATATTTTGTTAATGGAGTTTTGGATAGATCGACCAGATATTCTGTTAAGACACTTTTTCATGTAAAGTCATGAGCTCCATATTATCAATCTAAAAAAATATCTATGAAAGCTTGGCTTTGATTAAATGACATGTTAAATATAACTTCTTTATGTTGATTGTTAATATTGATTAAAAAGACAAATTTTAATGGCCTTGCATTTAGTGATTTAGAAATGAATGAGATGGATACCAACCATGAAAATATTTGCAAGTACATTATAAAAAAATAAATCAAACTATAATAAAATGTTTTTCAAATTATTTAATCAATTATTTTCAGATAAAAACACAATTTCTTTTTATTTTAGCAATTTAATTTTTTCCCTGAATTAACTACAACAACAAATTTTTATTATAAATTTTTAAATTTAAATGTTATGACTGTAGTGAAAAATGACTTTTTAATTATCCAAATCCAATGTTTGAACTCAATTTTGACATGATTGCGAACCCTACCAAATATGTGACATTCCAAGCATGATGGTACATCATTTTGTCTGTTAAAAAAGTTGGAAAAACATGGTATCGAAAATAGGTACATTAATATGCGGCAATAAAGTCACCAAAGCACGTGATCTTTGTCGATATTGTATATAAATTGGGCGTTGCTGCAAATTAGCGTGAATTGAATCATAGTTTTTTTTTGGAATTCAGTAAAAAGAAATTTTTAAACATACAATGTAGGAGTGTGGAAATGGATTCAGTGTAATTAAGAATTTTTGAGATATTTAAGATTTTGAAATTTGATTTTTAGATTTTCAAAAAAAATTATCAAATTTTATGATAATGTTACTAAAATTTTTATTATTTTTTAAACTAAATTATAAATGAGTTGTATTTAATGTGATGTTTTGGAGATTTTTTGGATAGATTTTTCCGATGATTTTTTTTAAATCTTACAAAAATTTATTGAAATCACAAGTTTGATGAGTAACGCTGTATAATCAAAATGTCTCAAAAGTTTTTCAAAGTGCTCAATCTATATACAATGGAAAACCCCAATTTAAATAACACAAAATTTCACCTCAAATTTTCTCACCAAATTCCAACACCAAAAATTCTAAAAAATCGCACTAAAAGCAACTCCATTTATAAATTTGAGTAAACTACGGTGTTGTAGATTCTATGAACCCATAAAACATTGCCTAACTACACTGCGTTTTTGCCCTGAAAATCATGGAAATTCTTGTAAGATTTTAAGAAAATCTGAAAGAGATTTTGTAAATCCACATTATAACTATCAAACTTTAATATTTTGATGGTGTTGAATTCATTTCCACTATCAAAATCATGATTCAAACACCATTACTATAAAATTTCTTAAATTTTATTGACCCAAATTCTATAGAGACAACTCTGAGCAGTCCAGTCAATTATGAGGAGACGTGTCAATTATGAGGAGACGTTTTACACGCATTTATAGTAATCGTATAAATTCGCTAACCCTGGGCAGCATAAAATAATAATGTAAGCCGTATTCTGCTAGTTATGGGCTTTGGTGATTTTTTATTGGGGATTCATAACTTCATTGTACTATTGTACTAATATGGTAATAACTTCTTTCACATATAATATTTATTTATTTTGATGTCATTATCAAGGTAAATCGCTTCTAATCTGGGTGGAGAGGAAGCCAATATGCAGTCTTTTACCACATGATCTACATGAGTGACAACTGAGTTTTTTCCAAATTGTTGAAATCACAAACTTGAGAATTGCAAATTTTTCACCCGAATATTGCATAAGTTTTACCGAGATGATAAATCTATATATATATAGAAAAATCATTTTAAACCGAAAAAAAAAAGTATTCCCCTAATCTTATTTATATTAAAAAATTGACTTTAAAGAACTTCATAATAAAATTATATTATAAGATGTATATGTTATAACACTATAACGAGAATCAACTGGAACTCACTACTACTTTACTGCGACTAAATGGCCATTATGTCTTTTAATAAACCCAATTCCCATCTCATCACACTACCTAATGCTGCCATGACCTACTAACATGCTATATGTTCTCTGGAAGAACGAAGGACGGCTCATCCAAATCTGCGCAGCTATCAAAATATGGGGAAATAAAATCCTTGGAGTGCGGGAACTCCTGGTCAAAGATATTACAAGGAGGATGATCATTTTTCTGCAATAGTATATCTCGACTGAGGGAAGGAGATGAAAACTGGTGATGATAATCCGTTCCACAGCTAGTGCTTAACATGCTGTTTGGTTGCAATAGATCGTACTGATATTCTCCCATACAATCCTCCAACAGTAATTGGCGCCATGATTTGGAGGTATCTATTTCCACAACATTATCATCTGCTGGTTTGAAGCCGCCTTCTTGATTGATACCTTCATGGGTATCCGCCACATTATCATGATTATCAAGATTGTCTACTTTTGCTACTGCCCTTCTGCAACATCTATCTCCTGCTGCTTTTACGGGTGTATCTTGCGCAGCATTATTAATATTATTATCTACAACTCCGCCCTTAACATAATCAGAGTAAGAAGGCATGCCCCTTCTTTTTAACTTATTCTGAAATTTGGATTCGAATTCACCCTTTTGGATCCTCTTGCTCAAGTGGGTGTTCCAGTAATTTTTTATTTCATTGTCTGTTCGACCAGGAAGTCTCCCTGCTATCAAAGCCCATCTGCACATTACAATGTAATATTAATGGTATTCCAGTTTTTAACATATCATCTTAGGTATCAATTAGTACCTTAATGTTGAACTGATGAATATTTTAAAACTCTACCATATCAATCTGCAATTAGGATTAGGAGTCAAATGAGAATATTGTGATTTAAAAACATAAAATATAACAATCATTACTTACATAGTATAATACTGGCTGACAAAGAGAGTGAAGAATATAAATCCATTGTAACAATTTTGACTATATAGTTATGCATCCAATCAGCATTACATTGTCATGCTGTAAAATATTGTAACTCGCATACCGATTGCCAAGAAGACGATATAATCTGATGAGGAGCTCCTCTTCCTCGGGAGAAATATTTCCGCGCTTAATATCTGGACGAAGATAGTTCAACCAACGCAATCTACAACTTTTTGCACATCGCTTGAGACCTGCAAAACAAATATCTTCAGCTGAAGCTCAATATACTATAGTAGAAGCTTCTAATTAAAAGAAATTCTATTGGGAATGTTTAACAAATGTTTTCTATAATCCTGCAGATTGATGAGGAGTTGCATTTTTTTCATTCATCATATAAGTAGTTTTAGTGCTCAATTTTGGAATCTGTTTCATTGCTTCATCACATAAGTCATTTTAGTGCCCACTAAAGTGAACCATGACTCAAAACATCGATCAGTGAAAAGAAGTTCATCATATTTCAATGCTGCATATTGTTTCTAGTTATTCAGATCACTTTTACTGATCAATCTAGTACTATGAATTATTCAGTCATTCGATAGAGATAAAGATGACATGCCTGCTTTACTGGGAACATATCTCCATCGATCAACTCCGTGAGTTTTAATGTATTCACTCAAAATCTTGTCCTCGCTAGCAGTCCAGGCCCCGCGATTCAGACTGTCCTCCTGCTTTGAAGAGCTCCAAACACTAGGAGATCTAGCCATCATCTATTAGTTGATCGACCCAGCAAACCCTAAACCAGCAGCGTTTCAGCGACTACTTCTTCTTAGTGGTTTTACCCTTGCATAACAACATATATAAACACAGGCGGACAACTGCCTAATAGTAATTTTTCCAAGAATTAAACAACGTGGGGCTCGTGATCTGTTCAGAGAATCCAAATGCAATTACGAAAGCTTGGGTACTTATCCGCACGAAGCAAACACATAGTGAAGGACCACCAAATGTGCGAACAATGTGTTGCCACGTTAACAAGTTCTATAGCTTCAGTGGTAATTATCTGTCAATTGATGTCCGTATTCTATTTTTTGAACACCGAAGTTCTTGAAACTCATCCGGTGTTGACTCTTGAGTTTCATAGGGCGTCTCAAGTCATCAACTGTCATTCTTAAGCACAACTGCCCTTCTTCCACTTCACCAAAAAAGAAAAAGAAATGGTAGACAGCAATATGAACTTCCAAAGGCGATAACTTACTCCAAATACTTAAATATAATAATAAATTCCGCTCAAGTTTCCTTATCTCACTATTTCGTGTAAAAATGCTGTAGTGTACCCCAAAAAAAATGTGAGTTTAGAGTTGGCTTAATCATAAATATAAAGATGTGAAATGTGTCCTCATTCGAAATATGGTAAATATGGAGTTTTCATAAATAGTGTGCAGTGTGTTCTCAATTTGAACCATTTTACTCTCCTAACACCCAAGATAGTATTAGAAAGAAATTTGAACCATTTCACTCCTCTGACACTTAGATAGTATCATAAAGACAAAGACAAAGAAAATGAAAAAGGTGAAAAAGTTTTATTTGATATATGTAGTTTGTTCGGTTAAGAAATATTTCCCTATTTATAAATTATGATGGGTTTATAAAATATAAATTGAAAAAATGAAAAAAAAAAAAAAATAGTAAATAGACTCTTTTACTCATAAATTAATATATAAAAGTGTATAACAAAAACATATTTTAATATTATCAAATATAATGAGAATAAAAATAAAAATATATAAAAAATTGTGAAAAATAAAAATTATCGATAAAATATGGTGTGTTTATAAAATTATAAAAGAAAATGGGAAAATTAAGAATGAAACGATGGTTTTTTTTTAAATAACTACATAAAGGGTACTAGAAAAATATTTTAGTATTATTAAATATGATGAGTAAAATAAAATCTTAAAAATAAGAGTAAAAAGTAATATGATTTTGTAGATATTTTTTTTAAATAAAAGTTTAATAAAAAAAAACTGAGGGACACTTATGTCAATTGTTGTTATTATGTTTTTATTAAGGTGTCTTTTTGATCTAGGGATCAAGAAAATGTTCAAAATTTAAAATCCTCAAAATTGGCTCTAAAGCAACGCCAAACGGAAAATCTTGTCACCCTTAATTGAACGCAACTCATTTCACTCAAAGTCGACATCGGATGCTCACAATATCACGTTCTGATAGATTTGGAAAACAACTAAAATTTTGAAAATGAGCTTGCAGGGATGCCTAGTCAATAGTCCATACGCTGAATGGGCAATTATTGAGCAAGGCGATTCTGCCTACCATTAGCCAACGGGATGAGTACAAGTGGCATGTGAATATTGGTCAAGATTCTATGAGTTTATATTGGTTCATGTGATTTTTTGGTGGACGAGTTATGAGGAGCCACATTGGCCAATCCCTGGCTGCCATGTGGCCTCCTAATGGCCATGTAAAATTTTGTTTAAGGCTGAGATGCCTTCGCAGTGATTGGACACGAGACCTATCGCCTGCCAACCAAGCCCTCCACTGACTCGCTTCTGTTATCTCTTAATATCTATGCATTAAAAGTGGTATTTAAAGTTTCATTATTATAGAGTCGGGGTCGACATCAAGGTTAACCCTAGACTCCAGTCCACCCAAGTACACCACATGGCAGTAGAAAGGGTCTAGGGTTAACCCTTACCCCAACAATATATTATATACACCACAGACCATGTATTAAAATCACAACACTATATATGAAACCATATGTTTAACGTTTAACCAAAGTTTTAAAACCATCAAACCATCGATGATTCCATACATTCAAACCATATGGTATATCTTAATCCAAAGTATGGAGCAATGGTCATTTCTAGCGGTTAGAGGATGCACAACACATGGTATAGTTCAATCAACAATTTAGTGTTATGGGTTATGGCGGATGGGGAGTGGAACCTGCCTCGGGCAAGGTTCTCGCAAACCAAACCACAACACGATAAACCAACCCAGAGTTCAACCAAAGTTAAACCATTTACGATAAATCGGTTCAAACAATCCCACATTTGACGACGATTTGTGCTCCAAGTGGAAAAATTTTATCTGTTCAAGGAGGTAGAGTCACATTTGATGCAGGAGCATCCAACACCCTTAGACAAAGGGAGGAATCCAAAGCAAAGCAAGGAGAAGATGTGGATCTTCGAGCTGAATAAGGGGAAAATTTCTCTCAAAATAGAGCTTAAATGATGGAGTAAATTAAATATTGATGTAATCTGCCATGTATTCATATATATCTATATTGCGAGCTGGAAGGGTTGTTGAGATATTTGTGAGAGGGTTGATCGGATCCTTTCAGTGATCCGATCCAATATTTCTGTAACGATGAACCTACATGTTCTATAAATATATGTAATGAGATAGATAGAGTGATAGATAGGCGTTTTTAAGTGAATAGAATGTAACTGAAAGCGATTTTGTTCTAAGGCTGGAATGCCTTAGGATGTAACTGTTTTGTAACTATATAGAAGCATGTTTAGTGTTAATTATGTGCGCTTGTGTGTGTGGTTTTATAATTGAGTTAATTCTGTGTCGTGAGTATGTTGATTGACCATCGATCACTCAAAGGATCGATGGCGATCTAAGTCATCTTTTAAACGTTATATATGAAGAGCGAGTGAGAATTGGCGTGTTGGGAATTGCTTGAAGTGGTTCTCGAACTGTGTTTCTAATGAAAAGCGTGAATATTTTGTGTTTAATGCTATCCTGGCAATACTGAAGTTTAAGAACTGAAATACAAAGAAACGACTTCACAGGAATTTGAACGGAGGCGAATTCATATATATATATATATATATATATATATATATATATATATATATATATATATATATATATTGGCTTTGTATTAAGATCGGATCCAGTACAGTGATCAGATTGGAACTTCGGAAGGCGAATCGAGAGTCACATTGCCAATACCGATTAGCGATTTCGATTAGATCGATCTCCGATTATATCGCACCGGAGAATGTATTGAATCAGATCGGGAGTTGGTTGGATCGGCGGATCTGCCGATTTCTAGTGAAGCGGGTATATATGTTGTGAATCCATATATGTGAATTAAGTCGGACTTTATTGTAATTGCCTTATATGTAGTTGCGGGGTTTAATGTTTCCGTGTGTGGCAGCGGGTTCAAACGCTATTTTAAAAGGAAGAAAAGGACGGTTGATTTTAATATATAGATCCACGTTATAAAATGAAAAGGGTTAAAGTTTTAAAACGCTTCCGACGGGACTTAGTGGCCATAACCCACAGGTCCAGGATCAAAATTTATTCATGAAAGGAGATTTTGGGTTTACCCCAAGATTTCTTTTCATCAACATTAATGTTTGAAAAATTGCACCCGTGTGGCGAAATCACATCACGGCGATTTGTCGCTCCACATGAGCTGAAAAAAGTTGGAAATTGTAAAACAATTTGCTGGTGGGTGCAAATTGGAGCACAGATAGCATAAAAAATTTATAGAGAATAACTTAGTCAGGTTGGAAATTTTTGAGTGGAGAAAGATCCCAACTAGGGGTTTTTTACTTTTCTGGAGCCATTGGAGACATTGTTTTAGCATTCTAAGCACTCTAACTTGATGTAAAGACATAGTTTTTTTAGCGTAATGAAAGAGGCCCAACATCGAAATTTGGATGAGGATATGTAACCCAGGAGGAGTGAACTCCTTCATCATTTGCTATCTTGTGTGTATTGTTATGGTATTGATGTCTTATTTATTTTTTGCAAAATCAGTTTTAAATTATAATGCTAATGTGTTAATGAAATTGACATAATTGGTTAAAACCCCTAAACATTTCACTCATGAGATGCACCATAAACTATCAAGTTTACATATACAAATCACCTTTAATGAATAATATTTTATGGTTTTCTATATCATCATAGTTAGTACATAGACTATTAATTTCCCATATAGCTAAGGAGACATAATTTCCTCCCTTTGAATTTGATTATATAAATATGTCCTTCTAATTAAGTAAAAAGTATCGTAGAAGTACTGTCATTTTATTATGAAGATCTCCAAGCACATTTAATAGTGGTATGAGAGTGCAATGTTTTGAAAAGCATTGAATTCATATTGCTTGTTCGAACTCCATAGATGTTGTGGAGTTAGTAATTCGACATGGGACCCAGCAGAGTGTGACATGGTGAAGTGTAACCTTACGGAGTGCGTATGAACACAAGTTGATAGAACATGGGAAATGCACTTTGGTTTTGGAAACCACTCCCCCACCACATTCTAGTAGTATTCAAAATCACAAGAGTGACCCTGTATTGGCAGGGAAATGTGTAGGAGCTAATATTCACAAGTGGGCTAATATTCCATGCCTTTTCCAAAAAAATGATTTGTCAATTTCCATTTTTCTAAAAAATAATTCACCCATATTTTATAATATAAAATAATTTTACCTTAAAAGTGGCCAATATTATATATTTTCTAATATAAAATAATTAAAAATCTAATTTTTTTTACAAAATTGCTATCAAACATTTTAAATTTCGGATATTAGGGACTAATAATATTAGCCAAGGTTACTAAACTTTAAAATATACTTTCATCCTTAAAATTTTCCCTCCCTAGACCACCTTTTCTATTAAAGTTCAGCAAGCCTCATGCCACCAATCACTATTGAATCCTTCAGAGCCTATGTAGACCTTTGGTTGGGTGTGACATTCATGCACATGTGGGGCCACTTTGAGTTGCCTTAACCATTGATTTTGTCTCACTATTACATGTCCGATGATACCATTATTTTTTAATATTTTCTCGAGTCTTGTGTGAGAGTTGTGTGTTATAACAAAGATTGAATGTCGCCTACCTATTGAACGGTTGTGTTAGATCTGATAATCAGTCATCCTGCTCGGTGTTGGTTTGTTATAATGACTTTGATGAATTTTTTATTTCAAGACTGGATAAATTCGAATAGACAGTCTGCGGATTGACTAAATTTTTTATTTGGATAAGAGGTAACACATACTGATTAAAGGCAAGTTATCTATAATTAAATAAGTTATTTTTTTAGAAGAAGTTCTATAAATTATTTTTATGCAGAAATGAATTCGATGTCCTTTCTGGAAAGTAAAATTACTAGGAGTTGTACAAAAAAATTAAAATTACACTTATTTTTAATGATGTGTGGGATGGAGTTTATGAAGGAAAGGAGGTAATGCACCTGAACAACATAATGAGGAAAAACAATTAACAATTTGGGAGAGTAAGTATAAAAAGGCATATGCTTTAATCTCCACTTCAGTATGAAAAGAGGTAAGAAGATACATTATTCAAAGTAAAATGACATATGAAGCAATAAAAAATTTGAAAGAGATTTATGATTCAAATTAAAAAATGGAGATAATTAAGTTATTATTGAAGTTTTTTAATATGGAAATGAAAGATAATGATCCATTGAATCTTGCTTGCTAAAATTAAAGCCATCAATCATGAAATTGATTCTACTAGTGTTAAAGTTGATCTAAAACCTAGTTCCTTTATAAAATCCCTCTACCCTAGTTATTCACACTACTTGGAATCTCTCCAGGCTAGTGGGAATTTAAAATATTTATATTTTGACAAAATAGTAGGAAAAATTGCAAAAAGGGAGAAGGATTAAGAAAGAAACTCTACACATATCTAATACTGAAACGTTATATCTTTCTGAGAAAGATCAAAAGGCTTAAAAAAAAACAATGAGAAATACTAAGGGTAACAAAGGACAAGGTAGGAAGTATTATAGAGGAAACGAGGGGGGAGGGGGGAGATAATCAAGGAGATAAACAACATAATGATAAAAAAAAAAAAAATTCCGATAAAACAACTATAAAAATCTTTAGATGTGGTAAAATTGGATATACTACTTCAAATTGTAGAGTTCCCTCGGAGAAAATTAATCAAAGAATAGACCAAATGATTGAAAATAAATATCAACCAATTCCATAAAAAGGAAATTCTTCTGAGAATGCACATTATGTTGTTGCCCATTGTAATTTTAATATGGAAGCTATATGTAGTACCTCATTTTCTTGATGGCATGATAGTTGGATTTTAAACATAAGTGCCACTTGTCATATGACCGTTATAAGAGATTTGTTGAAATATTCAGTGAGAATATTGATGGAGTAGTGTATTTTTCCTATAAATCTCAAATCAAACCATCAGGGATTGGTTTTATTCAATTAAATATTCATGGATTTGTAGATTATATTTTAAGTGATGTTCTTTGCATCCCACTGTTTTAAAGGAATTTATTGTCACTTATATAAACCATACATAAGGGACATTCAATACACATATTTGGTGGAAAAGTAGAGACTCAAATAGCAGCCAACAATGAGACTGTAATGACTGGTGTGGAAGAAGACTAATTATTAAATTTTAAAGGTATGTTATTTATTGCATTAAATACTAATCATTCAGTTCAATAAAATGATACCATGTCATCAAGTTTATTGTGGAATGCTCGTTTTGGTCATATTAATTATGAAAACATTAGAATTATGAGAAAACAAGGGATTAAGGGGATTCCAACAGTTCGAGGAAACCTTAGTCCCTGTAATTCTTATATCTTGGGGAAGCATCACAAAGAGTCTTTTCAAACTTCTACTTCGAGAGCTTCAATAAAATTAAGTTTCATACATTCATATTTATGTGGACCTATGCCTATTGAAACTCCTAATGGAAAGAAATATACACTGACATTTATTTATGATTATTTGAGGATGTGTTGCATCCATCTTATTAAAGAAAAATCACAATTTTTTTATGTGTTTAAAAACAATCACCTCTTAATTACAAATGAAGCTCGGCTTAATATAGGCACTATAAGAATTGATAATGGGAAAGAATATACTTCACATATTTTTGAAAATTATTTGCAAGAGAATGGCATCAAACAATAAACCACAATACCTTATGAATGAATGAAGAGACTACTGCTTAATATGGTTAGATCGATGATGTTTTTTAAAAAGTGTAAAATTGATTTTTTTGGGAGAAGAAGTGCTTTGTGCAACTTATATTAGAAATAAATTTCCTTTTTTTGTTATCAACAATAAAACTCCATATGAGATTTGGCATAGTCGTCTTCATGTTGTTCAACATTTTAGAGTTTTTGATTCTCAATGTTATGCTTTGATTCAAAAACAACAAATAAATAAATTTAGTGGAAGAAGCAGAAAATGTATATTTTTGGGATATTCTATGGCCTCTAAAGCATACAGATTATATGATGAAGAGAATAAAGAGTTGATTTTTTCAAGAGATGTAGTTTTTTTTTAATCTAATAAAGATGCGTCCACTATTGATAGGAAAGTTAATAATTTAGTGAAGTTTGTGTCTACAAAATTTTTATTATGAATCTGATAATATTCTTCCACGTCCTAAAGGGGGGATTCCCATTTTATATTAGTTTGTGGATTTTCCTTCAAAATTTTCTCTCAATGATGATAATAATTATGCTGCTGAAGAGAAATTCGATGATAAAAGTATTTATGCAAGGATAGCAGGGACAGAGACAACAAGGACATAAATTAGGACAAAGAGTAATGAAGAGCCAGTTTCACAATATGAGCAACTTCAGGCTTCAAAACCTATACGAAGATCAACTCGTATTAGAACATTCCCAAGGAAATATGATGAGTTTGGGATTTGGATTTCTTTAGGTAATTGTTCTCATGATTTTGAATACATTTTTTCTTTTCATTACGACTCTACTTGTTTTGAAGGAGTTGCTAGTTATGATGGGTGGAAAGATGCAATGCAAAAGGAGTATGATTTCTTCATAAAAAATGGAACTTAGAGGCCAGTGGATCCTCATGTTGGCAACAAAACTATTGGTTGAAAATGGGTTTATAAAAATAAGTAAGAATTTGATGGTTCACTTGATAAGCACAAGGAAAGATTTGTAGCAAAGTGATATGAACAGAAAGAGGGTGTTGAATATACAAAGACACTTTCTCCTACAACTAGATTGGGAACTATTAGAACTTTTTTTTCTATTGCTGCTCAGAGAGGATGGATAACTCATCATATGGATATTAAAAATACTTTCTTAAATGGAAATTTAAAGGAAGATTTTTACATGTTTCACCCATAAGGCTTTTTTTGTCAAAGGGAAAGAAACAAATATATGAAAATTAATGAATTCTTTGTATGTCATGAAACAAGCATCACGTGTAACTGAACATCTTCTTCAATTGAATTATAATCATTTTTACCTAGATGATGGAACTCTTTTTGTTAAGAACATTGGAAGATCAATTTTATATATCTAGTTGTATATGTTGATGATTCGATTATTACATGGAACAATGGTGAATATATACCATTTATTAAGAAGGAATTGAAAAATGTTTTTGATATGACAAATTTAGGTTTACTTCATTATTATCCTGGAATTGAAGTTGATCAAAAACCTCAACATATTTTTATATCACAAAGGAAATATGTCACAAAGTTATTGAAAAAATATGGTATGATGGATTGTAATCATATTGCTACTCCATTGGAACAAAATATGAAACTCACTTCACAAGGAAGGCAAACCATTTGAATATCCAACAAAGTACAAGAAACTCGTTGGAAGTTTGATTTTACCTCATCCTACTATGCATCTTGATATAAATTTTTTTGTTGGAATACTTTCTAGATTTATGCATCAACCTTCTGAGGGGCGTTGGGTAGGAGCAAAAAGAATTCTTAAATATTTAAAAGTAACTAAAACATATGACATAAAATATACCAAAGTTTCAGAGTTCCATCTTATTGGTTATTCATATTCTGATTTTAATAGAGATAAGGAGAATGGAGACTCTACTTCTGGTTATTTGATGAATCTTGGATCAACATCCATCAGTTGGAGATCACACAAGGAAAGGTTTGTAGCAAAGGGATATGCACATAAAGATGGTGTTTAATATACACAGAAACTTTCTCCTACACCTAAATGGGGCCCTACTATAACTTTGTTCACTATTTCTACTTAGAAAGGATGGATAATTCATCATATGGATGTTAAAACTACTTTCTTAAATGGTGGTTTAAAGGAATATGTTTACATGTTTCACCCAGAAGGTTTTTTTGTCAAAGGGAAAGAACAAAATATACGCAAATTAATGAAGTCTTTGTATGTCTTGAAACAAGCATAGCATGTATGAGAAGCTAACTGGACATCTTCTTCAATTTAATTATAAGCATTTTGACCTAGATGATGGAACTCTATTTGTTAAGAAGGTTTGGATCAACAACCATCAGCTGGAGATCACAAAAACAATTTGTTCTTTTTGATTCTACCAATAAAGCTGAATATGTTGCAGCATCTCAAGCTACAAAAGAAATCATATGGCTTCACAAAATACTTGAATATTTGCAAGAGAAGCAAAATGAGTCAACTCCTCTATTTGTTGACAATTATTTTCCAATTCAATTGGCCAAGAATCCAAAGTTTCATGATTGAAATAAACATGTCAACACCAGGTAATATTTGATTTGACATGATGTAGAGGCCAAAATAATTCATCTGATATATTATCCTACTTTATAAAAAATTGTAGATATCTTTACCAAAGCATTGGGACGTGAAAAGTTTGAAAATTTTAGATCTTTACTTGGCATGTCAGATGTCCTTTCAGATTAAGGGGGAAAATGTTGAATAATCCTTCGGTATTTTGTATATAATCATATTTAGGACATAGATTAGTTGTTTCTCGTATTTCTAGTTAAGGAGGCATAACCGTCTCCCTCTAAATTTGATTGTATAAATATGGTCTTCTGATTAATAAAAAGTATAATAAAATATTATCATTTAATCATGAAGTTCTCGAGGCATTTTTAACATCCTTTTAGTTGGGATACTTGGTTAGGGCATTAGCATAAAAATTTTAGAGAAGCTCAACTGTTATTTTTTAGAGAGTTCATTGCTCTACAATTCCTCCTCTTTTTGTTTTCGAAATTATTCCCTTCTATCTGTAAATATGTGTATTCTTGAAGGCCTGGTAGGTGCGGAGGAAAAAGGATGAACTGTCTTTATTGGTGTCTTGAATGGTTTTCTTCATGTTCTATTATAGTCATTTAAACTGTAGAAATTTATTAATACTGATCTATATTACCGGATCCTCCTGATCTAACAATATTTATCTTCTTGCTAAATATATAATCCTTCCAGTGTTAAACTTGCGGAAATTTAAAACTCAATTGGAAACACATGTGAATGAATTCAATCGCACATAACAGAGTTGTTTAACGGGAAAGCTTAAAGCTAAAAACCCCAACTATCATATATTATGTATATCAATGGAATCATGTAATAATCTCATACAAATCTTAATGCATCAAGCTCTTAGTACAATCAACAATCATTACACACTGTCATGCAGAAATTTGCATATCTATGCACCAATTTATTGCCTCCTGACAACCTGCCTCCACTGTGCAATCCCTGCTGAAGAAGACCCCTGAATGAATTCGAATTTGCCTTGCCTTGACTGCACAATCCTCATTGGAAACTCCAATGTGTATCAGATGCATAAAATGCATCACTATAGTCACAACAGATAGTCCATCTCACCCTTTCACCTATCTCTCCACTGGGTCTCCACTGGAACTGACGTGCAAGTAGTTAACTTCTATATTTGTTCAGTTATAGTGAGTTATTAGTTGTGAATTGATTAAATAATTAATTCACTAAGCTCTAACTAGTGTATCTTTCAATTATACTAGATACAACTAGCTCAACCGAGTTTAACTCACTTAACTGAGTTAAACTAAATTAAAACTCCCATAACTACTCTTCCAACTCTGTCATAACTTTTCCACTTCAGTTCTAACTGAGTCCTCCATGCATGAGCCACCAATAACCCTAGGAATTGCATAATTCCTTCAGCCCACTGATTTTCCAAATCTATTGACTGAAATAAAGTGCTCCAAGAGAATAAGTTGATATTTATTATCGGATTATTATTAAGGGCTAATAATAATTGACATGCATCTATTTTTAGATTGATGATCTATAAATATACTTCGCCCAATATTCTAAAAATAGAATTTCATCTATTTTCCACATTTGACCAACGATCTATAAATAGCATCCCGCAACTTATAGAATATGCTCACCATGTCTAAAAATAGACATACACCTAAAAATAGCCTGCGGACCCCACTTAGTGAAGGTGCTTAGTTTTCACTAAGCTCGTCATCTTGTTGAATCTCAACATAAACCAATCAAGTTGAACTCCTTTTGTCGAGGTTGATAGGTTTGTTGGTTCCAAATTCCCTCATAGCAGACTTTGCTTCGATCCACATAATTTACCCTTAAGAAATCAATTCTCAACACTATAATTTAACCAATCAACCCCCATTATCAAATTGATCCATTATTTATGCTTTATATCTTTATTCAAATGTGCATAGGTGAAAAACCAAGAATAATGCAATGCATGGGTTTATTATAACAACGCCCAACGCTCCCACTAAATCCACTAATGTTATGACATTCATTATGATGACCACAACATACCAAATCAAACATGACTAGATGAATTAACACTTGGAGAAGACTCGGTCATTTACTTATGAAGTTACAACAACTCAGAGCATTTTCACTATAATAGTTTGTATTTACATTGACCATGTCGAATTACTAACCATCGGTCACTTCATCATATACTGTATTCAGTGGTTAATCCAAATATTGAAACTCGCTCCTTCAGTGACTAAATCAAAATAGGTTTGATCCATAGCTACAAAAATGTGAAAATAAGTCTACTCAAACCCATTCAACACATTCACATTGATGTCTTGGAGATCCAAACCACTTTGACCAGATCTCATTAGACACTTCAACAAACCCTTGATACATCAACTTTTTCAGCAACAAGGACCACGAATAAATCTAGATTAACATCAATGCCAATCAAACACTGAGCTGTAATGCCAATAATTATTTATTGGCATAGAACTTATTTTATTCATATTTTTAATTAATTTTTAGTTGTATGATCTTAATCATTTATGCATGGTTGTATTTATTTCTCTATCAAATTATTTACACAATTTATTATTCTTGGTTCATTTCTAATTAGACACCCTTAGAATACGAAGTTTGAGTAAAAATAGAGATAAGCCAGACAAGGATTAGTGTTTTCATTTCTTACCCAATTTTGACATGATTGCGAACCCTAGCAAATTTGTGACTTTCCAAGCATGATGGTACATCATTTTGTCTGTTAAAAAAGTTGGAAAAACATGGTATCGAAAATAGGTACAATTAAAATGCGGCAATTAAGTCGCCAAAGCACGTGATCTTTGTCGATATTGTATATTAAATGGGGTTTCTACAAATGGTCTGAATCATAGTTTTTTTTGGAATTTAGTAAAAAGAAATTTAAAAAATAGAATGTTAGAGTATTTTGAATTGTTTTTATGATAGAAATGACGGAAATAGATTTAGTGTTATGAATTTTTTTTTTGAGATATTTAAAATTTTGATATTTGATTAATCACTATAAAATCTAGATTTTTAAAAATTTCTACCAAATTTTATTATAATCTTATCAAAATTTCTTTTATTTTCCAAACTAATTTACAATATTATTATAAATAAAAGCACACCAATAAATACTCAACCATAAATGATTATGTGGACCAATAAACGATTGAGCGGACAAGTGTGATGATTTACGATATGCACGTTTTACACGCATTTCTAGAAACCTTGGGCACCATAAAATAATGTAAGCCGTATTCTGCTGGTTATGCGCTTATGGGGTTCATTGTACTAATATGGTAATAACTTCTTTCACTTATACTATTTATTTTGATGGGAATAATCTAGATAAATCCTTTCCAATCTTGGTGGAGAGAGCCAATATACAGTGTCTTTACCACATGATCTAATGAGTGACAATTGAGTCTTTCCAAATGGTTGAAATCACAAAAGTGATAATTGTAAGTTTTTTATTCTTAAAATATTTATAAGTGTTTGCAGATGATAAATTTTATTTTTTATTTTTATGAGTATTAAAATCATGCGAAAAAGATTATCTCTCATAAAAAGATGAAAGAGTTATTTAAAGAAAAACGATGAATAAGTTACTTAAAGCAGTGGAATCCAAAAAAATTAATATCTAAAATCTATCTATATATGGTTGAAATCACAAAATTGATAATTGTAAGTTTTTTATTTTTAGAATATTTCATAAGTGTTTGGAGATGATAAATCTTATTTTTTACTTTTATGAGTATCACTGGATGCAAAGAGTACTAAATAGACTATTCAAAAATCATGAGAAAAAGATTCTCTCTCATAAAAAAATAACAAGTTATTTATAGAAAAAAGATGATTAAATTACTTAAAGCAGTTGAATCCAAAAAAAATAATATATATATATATATATATATATATATATATATATATATATATCAATTTAAACAACCCAAAATAAATAAACAAATAATTCCCCATAATCTTATTATATATATTAAAAAAAAACTTCAAAAACCTTCATAATAAAATTATATTATAAAATGTATATGTTATAATACTACAACTAGAATCAAATGGAACTGATTACTACTTTATTGTGACTACATGGTCATTATGGCTTTTAATAAACCAAATTTCAGTCTCATCACACTACCTAATCCTACCATGACCTGCTAACATGCTATATGTTCTATGGAAGAACCAAGGAGGGCTCATCCAAATCTAAGCAATTATGAAAATATGGGGAAATAAAATCCTTGGAGTGCGAGAACTCCTGGTCAAAGAAATTACAAGGAGGAGGATCATTTTCCTGCAATAGCACCTCCAACAGTAATTGACGACATGATTTGGAGGTATCTATTTGCATAACATTACCATATGCTGCTTTGAAGTCGCCTTTTGGATTGATACCTTCATGGGTATCTGCCACATTATCATGATTATAACTATCAAGATTGTCTACTTTTGTTACTGCCCATCTGTGAGATCTATCTCCTATTGCTTTTACGAGTGTATGTTGAGCAGCGTTATTAATATTATTGTCTGAAACACTGCCCTTAACATAATCAGAGTAAGAAGGCATGCCCCTTCTTTTTAACTTATTCTAAAATTTGGATTCGAATTCACCCTTTTGGATCCTCTTGCTCAAGTGGGTGTTCCAGTAATTCTTTATTTCATTATCTGTTCGACCAGGAAGTCTCCCTGCTATCAAAGCCCATCTGCACATTAAAATGTAATATTAATGGTAATCCACTTTTTAACATATCATCTTAGGTATCAAGTAGTACCTTAATGTTGAACTTATGAATATTTTAAAACTCTACCATATCAATCTGCAATTAGGATTAGGAGTCAAATGAGAATATTGTGATTTAAAAACATAAAATATGACAATCATTACTTACATATTATAATACTGGCTGACAAAGACAGTGAAAAATATAAATCCATTATAAGAATTTTGACTATATAGTTATGCATCCAATCAACATCATACTGATTGCCAAGAAGACAATATAATCTGATGAGGAGCTCCTCTTCCTCGGGAGAAATATTTCCGCGCTTAATATCTGGACGAAGATAGTTCAACCAACGCAATCTACAACTTTTTGCACATCGCTTGAGACCTACAAAACAAATATCTTCAGCTGAAGCTCAATATACTATAATAGAAGCTTCTAATTAAAAGAAATGCTATTGGGAATGTTTAACAAATGTTTTCTATAATCTTGCAGATTGATGAGTAGTTATGGTTATCAAACTCCTGTGGTTGTTGTAATTGCAGAAACCGGATTATCCATAGTATCATAAAACAATTGTCGACATTTTGAATCCCAACGGGGATCCATCTTCAAGACAAGAAATGAATGGATCCCAAAAAAACAATTGTCGACGTTTCAAATCCCAACCGGGATCCATCTTTATACCTTGACCTCTTGCGACCTTCTTTCATCCTTCATTCATTTCCCGTCCTGAAGATGGATCCCCATTGGGATTCAAAACATCGACAATTGTTTTATGATACTGTGGATAATCCAGTTTCTGCAAATGATGAGTAATTGTTTTTCTTTCAATAGTTTTAGTGCTGAATTTTGGAATCTGTTTCATTACTTCACCACATAAGTCATTTTAGTGCCCACTAAAGTGAACCCTGACTCAAAACATCGACACTAAAACTATTTATGTGATGGATTGGTGAAAATAAGTTCATCATATTTCAAAGTTGCATATTGTTTCTAGTTATTCAGACCACTTTTACTGATCAATCTTGCACTATGAATTATTTGGTCATTCGATAGAGATAAAGATGACATGCACGCTTTACTGGGAACATATCTCCATCGATCAATTCTGTGAGTTTGAATGTATTCACTCAAAATCTTGTCCTCGCTGGCAGTCCAGACCCCGCCATTGAGACTATCCTCCTTCTTTGAAGATCTCCAAACACTAGGAGATCTACCCATCATCTATTAGTTGATCGACCCAGCAAACCCTAAACCAACAGCGTTTCAATGACCACTTCTTCTTAGTGGTTTTACCCTTGCATAACAACATATATAAACACAGGTGGACAACTGCCTAATAACAATTTTTCTAAGAATGAAACAACGTGGGACTCATGATCGGGTCAGAGAATCCAAATGCAATTACCAAAGCTTGGGTAATTATCTGGACGAAACAAACACAATATAGTGAAGGATGACCAAATGTGCGAACAATGTGTTGCCACGTTAACAAGTTCTATAGCTTCAGTGTTAATGATCTGTCAATTGATGTCCGTATTCTATTTTCTGAACGCCGAAGTTCTTGAAACTTATCCGGTGTTGACTCTTGAGTTTCATAGGGCGTCTCAAGTCCTCAACTGTCATTCTTAAGCATAACTGGCCTTCTTCCACTTCACCAAAAAAGAAAAAGAAATGGTAGAAAGAAATATGAGCTAACTTACTCCAAATTCTTAAATATAATAATAAATTCCATTCATGTTTCCTTATTCTCCCTATTTCATGTTCAAATGTTGTAATGTACTACCAAAACAAATATGTGAGTTTAGAGTTTGGTTACTCATAGATATGAAGATGTGAAATGTGTCCTGATTCGAAATATGGTAAATATGGAATTTTCATAAATAGTGTGCAGTGTGTTCTCAATTTGAACCATTTCACTAGGCACCTGAGATACTCAGAAAGAAACATCCGTATCGTGCATCTGTATTGTAAATATTTATTTGTGAAGTATACTCTATAACACACGGTAGTAAGAAAGAATAACTATGTAAGGAAGGAAAAGGTTAAAAAGTTTTAATTGATATATGTAGTGGCCCATAGTTTGTGTTTACCTTATATAATAAATACATTTTTCTTTATTTATAAATTAGCATATGCTTTTAAGGGTGCAAAGGTATATCTAAGAAATACATGATTTTGGGAGATCATCTTGCCACCAATAAAAGATTTGGGGAGGTCATCTCGCCACAAATAGAGCCTATTATTGATTGCATGCTCATAAGGTCTTTCAAACTCTCCAATGCAAGTGTTATTAGGTGAGCCCACTACTTACAAACTATGAATGAGCACAAAGTGTTGAGAGACCTTGTGGCCACAAATAAAGCCCACTATTGAATGCATGCCCACAAGGTCTTCGACACTCTCCAATGCAAGTGTTACAAGGTGAGCCCACTACTCACAAACTATGAATGAATACAAAGTGTTGAGAGACCTTCTCCCTAGGTCATGCAAACACGTGCCCTTTTCCTAGTATTGCACTATTCAGAGTGCCACTTCCTAGTATTGCATTATTCAAAGTGCCACTTGGTAAAAAATGGTTTGTTGGAGGGAGAAAAAAAATGGATGGTTGTTATTGGCTAGGATGAATTGTATCTTGGTGGCCCAATCCAACAAAGAGACATCTACATTGTAATTAATGATAGTTTAAGAATAAAAACATTATAAAACATGGCTATAATTATAAATTTAAAAATAAAGTTAATAATAGCAATCAAATTTAGGCTATACTTGTTTAAACAATTACTCCTATGCGGACAATGTGTATTTCCAATGGAAACATTTATTTATGCACCAATCTATTCAATGTGGGAGTCCAACATACTTGAGATTCAAACTAATGTAGGTATTCCCCTTTACTAAAAAATAATTGGGATTTCATTCAATAATTAGTTAATTAATCACATCGTGCATATTACTTAAAAAGCTTTTCTTGTTTGTCCCTATTTAATGTGTAATTTGTTGTGTTTTTCTAGGTTGTAGCTATGTGTCTCCGAGGCAATAATATTGCTTGTTCATAACTAATATAGAACACTTATTAATTGCTCCTCTAAACCATCACATTTCATCTAATAACCATAAAAAAATGCTTTTCAAATCCCCTTTCATTTTAGGAATGATGACCAAAATTCCAATTTCCCACAAAATTACCAATATTAAAATATGACATAAAATTTGACAAAGTGTGAATGCTAATTTTTAAAATTAATGAACACTATATTCCTATATATTATAAGAACTATGCATGTTACATTGAATACACAAACAACAACAAATTTTAATATTGGTAAATGCTTATAAATGACTAAATACCTAGCTACTATAAATGACTAAATACATAGCTACCACTAGTCACTATAGTATAGTTATCCATCTCAATATAATGATTTCACATGGAGGGGCCACATAAAACCAAACAAAAGTGTTTCAAATATTGTTGAAGATAATGGAGAACTATATTAGAGAGAGTCGGTTCACCTGAACCTTAGATTAGGAGTTTGTTCCTATTTCTTAGGTTTTGGTTCTAAATTCCCTATTTGCATGTAATCTATATATTGTTTGATTTCTAATGAGAATGTAGAGCGACTTGCACATGCAGTCCCTCCTGGTGTAGTCTCTCAGAGTAGAGCTAACCAGTACATCTTTCAATAATATTTAATTATGGCATATATGGTATCAAAGCTGCGGGGTTGATTCAAAGCGAGAGTGTTTTGATCCCTGTGTCTAATCCACACGGCAAAGGAGAAGCCCTTGATGACCTGAGGGCAACCGTGAATTAGGCTATGTAAAAAAACAAAATCCAATCAGCACGGTTGTTAGCCTCATAGATGCGCCGATACTCCAAAATCACTGCGGATCTAATCAGAGAAACCACATTGATAAGTAGTGACACTTACGGTGTTTTTTGAGTGCAACTAGTGCGATTTATGCTTTATAGTAAACCGCATGAACTAGAGAGCTCATGAAAGGAGTTTGTGTACTCATATTAGAGGAGCCAGAGAGCTCAAAGGTTTGGAGCGTCGCAGAGCCAAAGTTCTCATGTTGGAAGAGCGATAAAACTCGTGCTGTGCAGTGTCATGGAGCCAGAAAGCTCGTGCCTTCAGTTCCAGTGAGATTGTGTTAGAGGAGCCATAGTTCCTACAGATCCAGTGACATTGTGTCAGAGGAGCCAGAGTGCCTACAGATCTAGTGAGATCGTGTCAGAGGAACCAGAGAGCTCTGGCATCAGAGGTAGTAGTAGTGGGAGGATCGTTGTAAGCATGATCCGTGACGGAGTGAGCCCGTGGAGAAGTGCATAGAGTAGCTTAACAGAGTGGTCCAAAAACAAGTAGATTTGTTTCTTGATATTGTTGTTTTTTTTTGTGGATCTGGGGTAGATCCGTTTGTAGTCAATTGTCGGAGGTCATTTTTTTATTTGTCAAGATGAATAATCTGATGGAGTTATTCTTGAACGAAAGAAACAAGCTCGATGGCTCCAATTATTCTAATTGGAAATTCAAGTTACAGACTATGCTGGAAGGGAATAATGCATGGGGGATCACGACTAGAGATGAGGTGAAACCTACAATTGTAGCAGGCGCGACATTGGCGACAATACATGTGTGGGAGAAGAGGGAGAACAAGGCAAGAACAATGTTGAAGATAGCAGTCAAAGGCTGCATCATCCTTCACATCAGAGAATGTAATTCTATGAATGAAATCTTGAAAATTCTCAGAGACCTATATGAAATCAGAAATACAAATCACCTAATGTTCTTGAAAATAAAAATTCTCTTGACAAATATGGCGGAGAATGAGACAGTAGCAGCATTCATCTCACACATCAAGCACCTGAAAGACAATCTTGGCGACATCGGAGTGGTTGTAAGTAATACTGATCTGGTAACTATTGCTAAGAATGGAATGATTGATGACTACCAGATATTTATAATAGGCTTGAATGTTAGAGAAAAAGCCCCCAAATTTGAAGAATTGACAGGGATTCTCATGCAAGAGGAGGAAAGGAAAATGACATTGAAAACCCAGAATTCAGATCTAGCTCTCATGGCGAAGAAGAATCCATTCAAAGGAAAAGCGAATGGAGGACAGAGAGGTGGAGGCACAACACAAAAAAGGTTGAATCCATCTCAAGGTATGTCACCAAACAGGAATGATCCACCATTAAAATGTTTTTATTGTGGAAAAATGGGCCATATGGCTAAGAGCTGTCATAAGAAGAAATGTGATGAAGTTTAGCAGAGATAGAAGCGACATGTAGAGAATTTTGCAGATTTTGCAGATGATGACCATAACTTGGATCTAAGGCTGTTTATGGCCAACTCTAATGAGAAGGATGAAGCAAATACACGGTATGTGGATTCAGGAGAGTCCACCCACATGACTGGAAAAAGACAATGGATTGAGGATTTCAAAGAAACCAACACTGGAGCAAAAATCTACCTTGGAAACGACAGGGGGTACCCAATCAAAGGACATGGTAATTTTCAAGTAATTTTGCCTGATGGTAGTATTAGGTGCATTCAGAACGTTATGTATGTACTCGACATTAATAAGAATATGATTTTTGTTTCTATGATAACGGATCAGAACCTTAGGGTATAATTCTATAAATAATATTGTGTTGTTAAACATTTGTTGGATTTTATGAATACCATTGCAACAGGGATTTCTGTTGGCGACCTTTACAAGATGGACATCAGAACTGCGCCACATCAAGCCTTGACATTGTCAGGTATGTCTGTGAAAGATCTATGGCATCAGAGATTTGGTAATATAAATTTCAAATATTTTAAGTTACTTCGGAAGAAAGGAATGGTTACTGGTCTTCCTGATTTAAAGCATAGTCATATTGATTATGAAGTGTGTGCTCTTGGGAAGATGCACATAGATGAGTTTCTTGTTAATGTTAATAGATAACAGAGAGATATAATTGAGCTAGTCCACACTGATTTATGTGGGCCAATGTAGTCAGGATCTTTGGGAGGTGCATATTACTTCTTCTTGTTTGTCGATGATTATACTAGATTTATGTGGGTATATTTTATCAGAAAAAAGAGTCATGTTTTTTAGTACTTCAAGAAATTCAGAAGCATGATAGAGAAGCAGACATGAAAATACATCCAGATTATCTGCTCGGATCAAGGGGGAGAGTATAGGAAGGACGATCTCAGTAAATATTGTAAATACCATGAAATTCTGCAACAGTATACAGTACCCCACACTCATCAGCAGAATGGGGTTGCATCAAGGAGAAACAGAACCCTCAAGGGGTGTGCTCGCAATATGCTGAAAGGTAAGAATCTTTCTAATGGATTTTGGGTTGAAGCTATAAATACTGTTGTTTATTTGAAAAACTGAAATCCTACAAGAAGTTTGGAATCTAAAACACCTTTTGAAGCCTTATTAGGTTTTAAACCTTCAATTAAAAATTTGAGAGTGTTTGGTTCCAAAGCATTTGCCCATGTACTAAAGGAAGACAAAAAGAAACTTGATGCAGAGGCCATCAAGTGTACCTTTTTGGGTATTGTACTGAATTTAAACCTTACAAATGATTTGATCCCTCTACTCACAAAGTTTTTGCAAGTAGAGATGTAGTCTTTCATGAACATGTGCATGATGGAAACAATGTAAACAACAATGATGATTGGGACATTCCATTATTGGTGGAAGAAGGGAATGGTGAATCAGAAGAAAGCCATAAGCAACAGGAGCAACAACAATAGAAAGAAGTAGATGTTTCAGATAAAATCATCGAACCAAGTCCATCAAGAGATGATCATAACATGTTGGATGTAAATCCAACACTCAGGAGATCATGTAGGAAAACACAACTGCCTGTTGAGAGAATTCTTTTATAACTAGCATGTTAAGTGTTGTTGAACCCTCTAGTTAGAAAGAACCAAGTAAATATAATAAATGGAGGGAAGCCATGGAAGAGGAACATGAACCATTTTTGAAAAAAATAAAATAAAAATAAAATAAAAATAAAAATTTGAGAGTTAGTTGAATTACCTTAGGGTAAACAAACCATAAGTTTGTAATGGGTCAAATTTTGATGGCCTTGCATTTAGTGATTTAGAAATGAATGGGATAGATATCAACTATGAGAATATTTAAAAGTTATATTTTTAAAGTTTATAAGTATTTATCTTTTATATATATATATATATATGATTTAGAGAAATTATTTTAAATATTTCTGATAAATTAAAAAGATGGTTTACCACGTTAAAATAATTTGATATTGAAATTTAATATAAATATAATAAAAGTGTTTTTCATCATTTACTGTTTAATATTATAAAATATAAATTAATTTATAATAAAATATTTTTGAAATTATCTAATTAGCTATTTTCGTATAAAAGCATAATTTATTTTTATTAACTACACCAATATATTTTTAAAATTAATTGTTATGACTATTGTGAAAAATGACTTTTTAATTATCCAAATCGAATGTTTGAACTCAATTTTGACATGATTGTGAACCCGTGACATTCCAAGCATGATGGTACATCATTTTGTTAAAAAAGTTGGAAAAACATGGTATCGAAAATAGGTACATTAAAGTGCAGCAATAAAGTCACTAAAGCACGTGATATTTGTCGATATTGTATATAAATTAGGCGTTGCTAGAAATTAGTGTGAAATGAATCATGGTTTTTTTTGGGAATTTAGTAAGAAGAAATTTAAAGTGTGGAAATGGATTCACTGTAATCAAGAATTTTTGAGGTATTTAAGATGTTGAAATTTGATCTTTATAATTTAGTTTAAAAAAAAAATTACCAAATTTTATTATAATGTGAAGATAAAAATTGAATTGGATAGAAACTGCAGCTCACAGGTGAGTACTGCACCTAGAGATTGCACACAAATGGAGAGTACACTACATTCATTAATCAAATGATACAACTATAAGTACATCACAACGAAGTAGGAAGTTGTAAACAAACTCCTATATCATAGGAACTAATCCTAACTTAAGAAGCTACTTTACAACAATGTAACCATTTCTCCATTAATATACAGATAATATTAATTATTTCCAACTCTCCCCCTTAATGGAGAAATGATTACTCTGAATTCCTAACATCCCTCTAAACAATTCAAACTTTATTCTCCCAAGAGGCTTAGTAAAAATTTCTGCCATGTTGTCACAAGATTTACAATATTCAACAAATATTTCCTTTGATTGAATTTTTTCTCGAACAAAATGGAACTGAGTATCGATGTGTTTGGTGTTTTTGTGAAATACTAGATTGTATGCTAGCTTGATGGTACTCTGGTTGTCACTTTTAATGGTAGTTTCTTCTTTCTATTCTTCTCCTGCATCATTGAGGAGTCTTCTCAACCAGATAGTTTCACATGTGGCTGCACACAATGCTTGGTACTCAGCTTCAGCTGAAGATAAAGCTACAATAATTTGCTTCTTGCTCCTCCATGCTATGACCCCGGATCCAATACTAAATACATAACCTGTGATAGATCTGCGATCATCCAGATTGGCTGCCCAATCGGAATCTGAAAAACCTGCTAGAGTAACATTAGATGTGTCAGTGTATAAAATACCATAATCACTAGTACCACAAAAGTACCTCAACGCACTCTTTGCTGCAACCAAATGACTTTCGAGAGGTTTAGACATGAACTGGCTTAGCACACTGACAGAGTATGCCAAGTCTGGTCTAGTTGTAGTAAGATATATCAGACTCCCAACTAGTTGTCTATACATAGTGGCATCCACCTCCTTAGTGCCATCATCACTGCACAGCTTTAGATTCTGATGCAATGGTGTTGCTGCTGACTTACACTGCTCCATCCTGAATCTTTCTAGCAAAATTCTGGCATACTTCCCTTGAGTAAGAAAAGTCTGTTCAGAATCTCTCCATACTTCCAGATGCAAGCAATAATGGAGATTTCCGAGATCTTTCATTTCAAATAATTGCGACATATGCCGTTTGATTTCTTTGATCAGAGTATCTGCATTACCTGTTATAATCATATCATCCACATACAAAGAAATCAAGATAATTTCCCTCTGTTTATTATACTTGGTATACAGATTTGGATCATTCATGCTCCTATGAAAACCATGCTGTAAAAATAATGAATCGATCTTCTCATACCATGACTTGAGTGCTTGATTTAAACCATATAATGCCTTGTTCACTCTACAAACTAGATGTTCCTAACCCTTTTTAACAAACCCTTCAGGATGAACTAAAAAAATCTCTTCTTTCAATTCACCATTCAGAAATGCAGACTTAACATCTAACTGGTGTAGCTTCCACTTATATTTTTTTGCTAAAGAAATTAGCGTTCTAATGGTATTTAATTTCGCTAAAGGGGCAAAGGTTTCATCAAGATCTATTCCCTCTAGTTGTGAATAACCCTTTGCAACTAGTCTAGCTTTAAACTTTTCTATACTCTCATCTGCATTCACTTTAGGTTTGTACAACCACTTACAACTTATGGGTGTTTTTCCTTCAGGCAGTTCAACTAGATCCCAAGTATGGTTTTTAGTAATTGATTCAATTTCTTCATTCATCATAGCCCTCCATTCATCAGATAAAAACTGAATTGGATAGAAACTGCAGCTTATAGGTGAATACTACACCTGGAGACTGCATACAAATGGAGAGTACACTCTACATTCATTAATCAAATGATACAACTATAAGTACATCACAAAGAAGTACGAAGTTGTAAACAAACTCCTATATCCTAGGAACTAATCCTAACTTAAGGAGCTACGTTACAACAATGTAACCATTTCTCCATTAATATACAAATAATATTAATTATTTCCAAGTTGTGATTTTTTGGAGATTTTGTCGGTGAATTTTTTAGATGATTTTTTTTTTTAAATCTTGCAAAAATTCAGTGAAATCACAAGTTTGATATGTACTCTTGCACAATCAAAATCTCTCAAAAGTTTTAATCTATATATACAGTGAAAAAACCAATTTAAATAATACAAATCAAAATTCCACCTTAAATTTTTCCACCAAATTCCTACACAAAAAATTCTAAAATATAGCTTTAAAAACAACTCATTTATAAATTTTAAACAACTCATTTATAAATTTTAGAAAACCAGTGTGTTGTAGATTCTGTGAACCCATAAAAGATTGAGCGGACCCGTGGGATGAATTCTGATACGCACGTTTTACACACATTTCTAGTAATTGTATAAATTAGCTTGTTCATGCCATATATTACGTGGCTAACCCTGGGCAACATAAAATAATGTAAGCCGTATTCTGCTGGTTATGCGCTTTGGTGATTTTTTAAATGGGGTTCATAACTTCATTGTACTAATATGGTAATAACTTCTTTAACTTATAATATTTATTTTGATGGGAATAATCAAGATAAATCGTTTCTAATCTTGGTGGAGAGGAAGCCAATATACAGTGTCTTTACCACATGATCTACATGAGTGACAACTTAGTCGTTTCCAAATTGTTGAAATCACAAATTTGAGAATTGCAAGTTTTTTACCCTTAGAATATTTCATAGGTTTTTCCAAAATAATAAATCTATATATATAAAAACAAAAAAATCGTTTTAAACCACCAAAAATAAAAAAAAAAATTATTCGCCGTACTCTTATATATATTAAAAAAAATTCATAATAAAATTATATTATAAGATGTATATGTTATAACACTATAACGAGAATCAACTGGAACTGATTACTAATTTACTGCGACTAAATGGCCATTATGTCTTTCAATAAACCAAATATCAGTCTCATGAGACTAACTAATGCTGCCATGACCTGCTAACATGTTCTCTGGAAGAACGAAGGACGGCTCATCCAAATCTACGCAGCTATCAAAATATGGGGAAATAAAATCCTTGGAGTGCGGGAACTCCTGGTCAAAGATATTACAAGGAGGATGATCATTTTTCTGCAATAGTATATCTCGACTGAGGGAAGGAGATAAAAACTAGTGATGATAATCTGTTCCATAGCTAGTGCTTAACATGTTGTTTGGTTGCAATAGATCGTACTGATATTCTCCCATACAATCCTCCAACAATAATTGGCGCCATGATTTGGAGGTATCTATTTCCACAAAATTATCATCTGCTACTTTGTAGCCGCCTTCTTGATTGATACCTTCATGGGTATCCGCCACATTATCATGATTATCAAGATTGTCTAACTTTGCTACTGCCCATCTCCAAGATCTATCTCCTGTTGCTTTTACGGGTGTATCTTGAGCAACATTATTAATATCACTATCTACAACTCCACCCTTAACATAATCAGAGTAAGGAGGCACAACCCTTCCCTTGAACTTATTTTGAAATTTGGATTCAAATTCACCCTTTTGGATCCTCTTGCTCATGCGGGTGTTCTAGTAAAGTTTTATTTCATTGTCTGTTCGAGCAGGAAGTCTCCCTCCTATCAAAGCCCATCTGCACATTACAATGTAATATTAATGGTAATCCACTTTTTAACATATCATCTTAGCTATCAAGTAGTACCTTAATGTTGAACTTATGAATATTTTAAAACTCTACCATATCAATTTGCAATTAGGATTAGGAGTCAGATGAGAATATTGTGATTTAAAAACATAAAATATGACAATCATTACTTACATAGTATAATACTGGCTGACAAAGAGAGTGAAGAATATAAATCCTCTGTAAAATTTTTGGCTATACAGTTATGTATCCAATCAGCATTACATTGTCATGCTGTAAAATATTGTAACTCACATACCGATTTCCAAGAAGACGGTATAATCTGATGAGGAGCTCCTCTGCCTCGGGAGAAATATTTTCACGCTTAATATCTGGACGAAGATAGTTCAACCTGTTGGAATTATTGGAAATTCCAAGCAAATAGTGGAGAGAATGACGCTCTCCTCTAAACACAGAGAACTTTAAAAATAGAAATTTCGCTTACAGACAGAGACAGAGATGACATGAAAATGATTTCTATTTCAATAATAGAACTTTAAAAAAAAACAAAAATTGTTACAAATTTCTTCCTCAACGCAGAGGGATACACAATATATGTTCGACTGCTACAGACGCAGTGCTATACAACACAAATCTTCTCTCTGTCTCTCAAGAACGCACAAACAGTGCTTTGTTCTCCTTACTGTGTTTTCTTGCCTGCGGGCTCTTCACACAGCGATACAACAACATTACAATACATTCATTACATTTGCTCTCAGCCTTTTTTTCTTTTTCTTTTATATGGCGCGGCGGAACAAAACCATTAAACAAAGAAAATAAAACAAATACAAAGTAAAATCACTTTCCAAACATAAAACTTAACATGGCGTGACGTACGAGTGGGAACCACATCGCAGTCGACCATTTTGCGATGTGCGATGGCGGAACGACGGAACAACAAAAATGCGATGGCGTGATCTGCGATGGCGCATATCGCAACTTTCAAACCGACGAAAAAAATATGGAGGAATACTTGTAATCATGCGATGGTGCGGTGATCGCACATCGCAATATTCAACCTTTGCGATGATACATGGCGGAACACATATAATGAAAATGTGATATTGCGATGTTGCGATGTTGCGATGGCGCAACCATCGCACATCGCAGATTTCCATATTCACAAGACATTTAAAACTTCTGAACTTCTGAAATTGCGATCTTGCGATCTTGCGCTTTTGTGCTCAAGTGGTAGGGACCACTTGTCCTTCTGCTTCATAAGTGACTTCCGCCTATTCGATCAATTTCATTCATTTTTAGTTGTTGAGGGCTTTTACGCCCGACTTGACTGTTTTAAATAAAACTGCTCCTTCGTAGACAAAAATCTTCATTTCTCTACTGAAGTAACTTCTCGCCCATGACAAAATTAATTCCTCTGCTATACTTGGCTGCGGCCCATCAAAATTTAATTCTTCTCCATTCCTCTTTATTATACGGTGCTGTGCACTCAATCTCCTCTCTGCTGTTGCGGCTGCTGCTGTACTTTGTTCTTCTTGCCCAAGGCACGGCACGTGACTTTAATAATTTCAACACTCCCCCTTAAAGTCAGCTGCTGGGTTATCCATCAAACCCAAAAATTTTCTTAAAAATTCAAATGTTTTCTGTGCCAATGGCTTTGTCAAAATATCTGCATATTGCTCTTCTGTTTTACGATGCTGCAAAACAATTTCTCCATTGTTTACCAATTCTCTGATATAATGAAACTTTGTATCTATGTGTTTCGTTTTCTTGTGAAACACAAAATTATTTGATAATGCAATAGCTGAGCTATTGTCACAATAAATCACTGTCCCTTTTACCTGTTCTTGACATAGACTTCTCAACATTCTTCTCATCCAAATTGCTTGACACGCTGCTGCTGTCGCTGCCACATACTCTGCCCCTGCTGTAGATAATGCTACAATCGGTTGTTTCTTAGAAGCCCATGAAATGGCTCCTGAACCCATATGAAAAACATAACCGAAAGTGCTCTTCCGATCATCTACACTTCCAGCCCAATCACTGTCAGTGTATCCAACTAATTCTGAATTTTCTGAAGTAGTATATAAAATACCAAATGTTTTAGTGCCTTTAACATACCTCAGAATTCTCTTTGCTGCTTGCCAATGTGCTTCTTTTGGCTTCTCCATAAATCTGGAAATTAAACTAACAGCATGCATAATATCTGGCCTAGTTGCAGTCAAGTACATGAGGCTGCCAACTATGCTTTTATACAAACTTGGATCAAAATCCCTACTGCTGTCATCTTTACTCAACTTCAATCCCATTACTGTGGGAGTAATTGCAGCTTTGCACTCCTGCATATTAAATCTTTCTAAAACCTGGTTCACATATTTTGCTTGAGATATAAAAATCACTTTCTCACCTTGCTCTACTTCTATTCCCAAGAAGTATTTCAACAAACCCATGTCAGTCATTTCAAATTCATTCTTCATGACTGTTTTAAAATTTTCAACAAGGCAATCATCATTACCTGTAAAAATTAAATCATCAACATATAAAAAAACAATGAGGATCTTACCATCCTTTTCTTTGATGTAGAGGGTGGGTTCTCCCTCACACTTCTCAAATCCATTTTCCAGTAGATAGGAATCTATCCTACTGTACCACGCTCTTGGTGTTTGCTTCAGCCCATAAAGAGCTTTCTTCAATTTGCAGACCTTATGCTCTTGGCCTTTCTTTTCATATCCGAGAGGTTGTTCCACATATACCTCTTCCATTAAAACTCCATTTAGAAATGCAGATTTTACATCCATCTGGTATACTTTCCATTTGTTTTGTGCTGCTATGGACAACACTGCTCTCACGGTTTCCATTCTAGCAACCGGTGCAAAAGTTTCTTCATAATAGATTCCATGTTTCTGCTTATATCCCTTGACAACAAGTCTGGCCTTGTGTCTTTCTATTTTTCCTTCAGCATTGCTCTTGGTCTTATAGACCCATTTTACACCAATGACTTCGTTACCTTCTGGGAGATCAACCAACTCCCATGTTTTGTTCTTCTCTATGGCTTTAATTTCCTCATCCATAGCTTCTATCCATTTTCTATCTTTAATAGCATCTTCAAAATGAATAGGATCACCAACTTGACAGTACAAAGAAAATAAGAAATTCATACATTCGTTTGCTTCTCCTTGCTCATAAATTTCTCTAATACTTCTGAAATTTGTTCCTCTTTCACTTGGTGTAGTTGTGCTTGATGAAACACTCATTTCTGCTCCATGTGGTGTGCTTGGAGATGCACTCCCGCTTCTTCTCAAGGGTGTTCTCGCTGCTGCTTGAGGTGTCCCTTGCTGTCCTTGTGCTGGTGGAGGTTGTGCTACGGATGAGTTGTTAATTTCAACTACATCTTCCTCATCTTCATCATGAGATAAACAGCTTTTAACATTGACTGTTTTCTCAATACTTCCATCCCATGCTTCCTCTTCAATGAATTGCACATCTGTGCTTATCACAAACTTCTTTGTGGATGGGTTATACAATCTGTATCCTTTGGAATATTCACAGTATCCAAGGAAAATGAACTTCTCCCCCTTACTATCCAACTTCTTTCTCAACTTGTCAGGAATGTGTGCATATGCCACACATCCAAAAACTCTCATGTGGGTGACTCCTTGTTTTCTGCCACTCCACGCTTTTTTTGGAACTTTGTTCATCACAGCCTCTGTAGGGCATCTATTTAAAATATACACAGCACAATTTGCTGCTTCTGCCCAATACTCATTCAGCAAGTGCTTTGCCTTGAGCATACTTCTAACCATTTCCATTATGGTTCGATTCTTTCTTTCAGCAACTCCATTCTGTTGCGGTGTGTACCTTGTGGTAAACTGCTTGTGTATGCCGTTCTCTCTGCAAAAATGCAGAAACTCCTTTGATATTGATCAGGAGCTCAAGTCTAAGCCATGGAAAAAGGCTAAAAAATGAAAGTGCTCAGAATTTCTCTGGAATAGATCGTGGAAGAAGCTCGCGTCTGATCAACGCGATCAAACATGTGAAATCGGTTGCATTATGAGAGTTGTTGCACTTACAAAATCGCCCAATAACCTCAATGTTGAATGGGTAATGATAAATTTATGTGTTGAAAATTTTTTACTTCTAGGTTTAATTAATAAATTAAAATATATATTTATTAATGTTTTATATGATTTTAATTAATCATATATTATATATATATATTTATTTATATTTAAAAAACCTTATTATTAAAATTTTTTAATATTACACATTTATTTATTTTAAAACCCCACTATATGTTAAAAACCCACAAGCATAAAGTTTTTTAATGAGCACGTGTTTTAAGTGGATACGTGGGTTCATAAGTGGATTGGGATGACGTGTTAATGGCACGTGGGCCATGTTTGTAAACGGTTCTATGTAATCAACGCATAAAGTGTTATGTGTTATGTGTTATGGTATTAATACAAACCGTTATCAAAACCCCCCCGACGCATGTGAACGCGGAGGGGATAACCATCACATTTATTGCCAAATGAATAACCGTGCGGCCACGTTTGGCGGATTTTTCGGCGCTTGTTCCAGTTTTGGCGCCATTTGCTTATTTGTCTGCCTTATCTCCAGTTTTCCACATTTAGTGGAGATTTTTTAGCCCAAACTGGCAGTTCAGTAAAGTGGGCATAACTTCTGCTAGGAGAGGCCTTTGGAGACGAATTTTTTTTTTGATTTTGGGTCTCTTCGACCTTCTGAAGCCATTGGCATAGGTTTCACAGCCATATGAGGCCGTTTGCAGGTGATTTTGCTTCGGGGAAGTTCCAGGAGTCACTAGGGCCAAATCAGTTTGGGAGCTGCATTGGGAATTGTGCAGCCAGTGAATGTGGAAAGAAGGTCATTCCTGAAGTTTTTCAGCATTCTGAATCCATTTCTACAGCTCGTTTTTCCTTTTGAGGAATTATTCTCACTTTTTAGCTTCAGGGAAGCTTTCAGGGCCACCAGGGCCATTTCAGTGTTGGAGCTGTTTGGGTGCTATGTTCATCCATTTTTGGTGATTCAAAAGGCTATTTCTGATATTTTCGACCTTCTAATTCTAATGGCAGAGGTTTCAGAACCAATTGAGGTCATCTTTACCTCGAAATTCTCCATGCAAGTCTAAAGGGCCACCAAGGGCCAATTGGGGAAAAGTAATGTATCAGGTACAATTTCACTGTTTAGTGTTTGGGAAAGAGCATGTTTAGCTAATTCCTATCTTCTGATTCTGTATTTACAGTCATATCTGTCTTTCGAGACACTCTTATAACCTGCCATACTTTGTGGCCTTTTTTAATACGAGAGGACAAGCCTAGTTTGAGAGGCTTGGTCAGTGATGTGAGAGAAGGGGTGAACTGAAGCGCTTATCATTTTGAACTCTTTATTTGCTGAAGATATGCTAAACAAAACTTATATAAATTGTTAAACAACAAGTAACACATAACTTTCATATACACATAATCACCTACTCGAGTGAGAGAAAGTTATTTGTCTTATTTTCGAACGTAAATTTCAAGTATGTGAATGTCAAAGACTTCTAAGTGTTTACATATTATTTCCTTAGGCAGAGTCTGTAGAGGGCCAGGTACCCTCCGGATTCATCCTTTCCTAGAAAGGTGAAACATCCGGTGAATGCCCCTACAGTCCATCTCTGTATAGGAAATAGTTTGTTCTCACATTTTCAGAGGTCACTTGGAGTGTATAGCTCAATTTGAAATTATGGGAAATGGATACCTTGCACCCTCAAACAAGTACATTCCATTTTCAGATCAGATATGTATTCTCCTCCTCTGTCGGTTCTGAGGACTTTTATGTACAGTCCGCTCTGTTTTTCTACAAGAGCTTTAAAATGGCGAAATTTCTGAAAAACTTCACTCTTATATTTCAGAAAATAAACCCACACTTTTCTTGTGAAATCATCTATGAAGGTCAGCATGTAATTACTGCCTGAAACTGATGCTGTCTGCATCGGCCCACACAAATATGAATGTATGATTTCTAAGGGTGCTTTCGCCCTTATGCTTTTTCCTGATGGAAAAATTTCTATGTGTTGCTTTCCCAAGATGCAGCCTTCACATAGGCTGTCAGGCTTTTCAATCAATGGCAAACCTCTTACCATTCCTTTTCTGTGCAACAAATTTAATCCTTCGAAATTGAGATGTCCAAATCTCAGATGCCATAACCAATTTTCATCTTTTGCTTCCTTCTGGAAAGCTTCTTGTGTTACGGCTGCTATACTCTTTCCTTTTCCCTTCAAGTCAATATTGAGCTTGAGCGGAAACATTCTAATGCTGGTCATTTGAATTTCAGCAATGATTTTCTTACTTGGAGGTATATCCTTTATTGTGCACACATCATCTTTGAATATTACATTGTAACCTTTGTTTATGAGCTTCCCTATGCTCAAAAGATTACATTTCAAACCTGGAACATAATACACATCAGGAACAAATTTCTACTCACCATTTCACAGCTCAGATACCTGCCTTTCCTTTGTGAGAGATCTTGAGTATCGATCCTATTGGTCACTTCAAATTTACTTCTTCATCTAGATTGGGAAAACCTTTTGATTGTTGCAGGTCATATGATTTTGTCATCTGAATCTAAGAACCAAACATCATCTTCTTTATCTTGTGCTACATTACAAGCTAATAGCACATTACTTGGGTTCTTTTCTTCTTTTGCTACATTAGCATTTTGCTTATTTTTCATGTCATTTTGCTTCTTTATACATTCATTGGCATAATGCCCATATTTATTGCAATAATGACATTGGACATTGGATTTGTCATACCTTTGTCCATGAGCATATTGGTGTTGATGTCCACCTTGCTGGCTGTTGCATTGGTCGTTGCTCTGATTTTGACTGTTGCTCCTTCCATGTGAATGTGAAGGGTTGTTCCTTCCACCTTTGTTCTGGCTTCTGCCTCTTCCTCTTCCTTTTCCTTGACCTCTTCCTCTTCCTGAAGGCATTTGGGTCTTGAAGGCGTGCTCAAGAGATGAGGTTTCATCTCTGCTCAATCTCTGTTCATGATTTATCAGCGAGGCATGAAGTTCATCCACTGTGAACTGTGAGAGATCTTTGGTCTCTTCTATGGTGGTAACAATAACATCAAACTTTGAGGGTAAACATCTCAAAAGTTTCTCCACAATCCTTCTCTCTTCAAGAGTTTCTCCATGGGATATTATCGATTTACAATCCCATTTGTCCCTTAAAAGTAATACACATTATCTGACTCTTTCATGCAAAGAGTTTCAAAATCTCTTCTCAGCAACTGAAGTTTTGTTGTCTTAACTTTCTCCATACCTTGATAGGCTACTTTCTGAGTTTCCCATGCCTCCTGGATTTCTTAGCTGCTGCTATCCTCGGAAACACACTCTAATTTATAGCTTGATACAATAAGAAGAGAGCTTTAGATTCTTTCTTCCTATTATTCTTCAACACATCCTTCTCTGCTTGAGTTAAGGCATTAAAAGCCTGCTCATCAGCTAGTTCTGTAAAACAATCTTCTACTAATTCCCATAAGTCTTGTGATACAAACAGGGATCTCATGGTAATGGCCCAATAATCATATTTCTTTCCATTAAATTGTGGAAGTTGAACATTTCCAAGACTCATACCAGTGCTTGGTCTAGCCATTGCTTCAAAACTGAACTCTAAGCTTAAATAAACTGTCTTTCCTTCTTGAAAGAACAAACTCCTTAAACAATAAACAACTGCACTTTTATCTTTGAGAAATACCTGAACTTTGACCTCTGTTGGGCTTTCACGCTACTGGAGAAAACGCTGCAACACGTCTTCTTCTTCTTCAGCTTCTTTGAAAGTTTCAAAGAGCCTGAACTAGCTCCGATACCATGTTGGAATTATTGGAAATTCCAAGCAAACAATGGAGAGAATGACGCTCTCCTCTAAACATAGAGAACTTTGAAAAACAGAAATTTCAATCACAGACAGGAGACAGAGATGGCATGAAAATGCTTTCTATTTCAATAACAGAACTTAAAAATAAAACCGTTACAAATTTTCTTCCTCAATGCGAGAGGGATACACAATATATGTTTGAGCTTCTCTGGACAGGTGCTATGCAACACAAATCTTCTCTCTGTCCTCGAAACAGCACAAAAAGTGCTTTTGTTCTTCTTCTTTGTGTTTTTTCTGCGGGCTCTTCACCCGCAGCCAACGATACAACAGCATTACAATACATTACATTCATTACATTGGCTCTCGGTCCTTTTCTACTTTTATATGGCGTGGCGGAACAAAATACGTAAAACAACAATAAAAACAATTACAAAGGAAAATCTTTGCAAAACATAAAACTTTGATATTGGCACGACGTACGAGTGGGGACCACATCGTAGTCGGCCATCGCAATTGGCAATTTTTCGATATGAAATATGGCGGAACGGTGGAACAAACACAAAACTTGCGACGGTGCGATATTGCGATGTGCGATAGCGCGGTCGCGCGATCGCATCGCAACTATCGGCGATCACACAAATATATGGAATGGGCGGAACATGCGATGGTGTGATGTTCACACATCGCAATATTCAACATTTGCGATGACACATGGCGGAACAAATATAATGAAAATGCGATATTGCGATGTTGCGATGTTGCGATGACGCAACCATCGCACATCGCGGATTTCCATATTCACAAGACATTTAAAACTTCTGAACTTCTGAAATTGCAATCTTGCGATCTTGCGCTTTTGTGCTCAAGTGGTAGGGACCACTTGTCCTTCCGCTTCATAAGTGACTTCCGCCTGTTTGATCAATTTCATTCATTTTTAGTTGTTGAGGGCTTTTACGCCCGACTTGACTGTTTTAAATAAAACTGCTCCTCCGTAGACAAAAATCTTCATTTCTCTGCTGAAGTAACTTCTCGCCCATAAAAAAATTAATTCCTCTGCTATACTTGGCTGCGGCCCATAAAAATTTAATTCTTCTCCATTCCTCTTTATTATACGGTGTTGTGCACTCAATCTCCTCTCCGTTGCTGCTGCTGTTGCTGTACTTTGTTCTTTGTTCTTCCTGTCCAAGGCACGGCAGGTGAATTTAATAATTTCAACACAACCAACGCAATCTACAACTTTTTTCACATCGCTTGAGACCTGAAAAACAAATATCTTCAGCTAAAGCTCAATATACTATAGTAGAAGCTTCTAATTAAAAGAAATTCTATTGGGAATGTTTAACAAACGTTTTCTATAATCCTGCAGATTGATGAGTAGTAGTTTTTTTTCATTAGCTTTAGTGCTGAATTTTGGAATCTGTTTCATTACTTCATCACATAAGTCATTTCAGTGCCCACTAAAGTGAACCATGACTCAAACCATCGACACTAAAACTATTTATGTGATGGATCAGTGAAAAAAAGTTTATCATATTTCAGTGCTGCATATTGTTTCTAGTTATTCAGACCACTTTTACTGATCAATCTGGCACTATGAATTATTCAGTCATTCGATAGAGATAAAGATGACATGCCTGCTTTACTGGGAATATATCTCCATCAATCAACTCTGTGAGTTTGAATGTATTCACTCAAAATCTTGTCTTCTCTAGCAGTCCATGCCCCGTGAATGAGACTGTCCTCCTGCTTTGAAGAGCTCCAAAAACTAGGAGATCTACCCATGATCTATTAGTTGATCGACCCAGCAAACCCTAAACCAGCAGCGTTTCAGCGACCACTTCTTCTTAGTGGTTTTTCCCTTGCATAGCAACATATATAAACACAAGCCCATCAATTTTTCCAAGAATAAAACAACGTGGGACTCGTGATTCTATCAGAGAATCCAAATGCACTTACAAAATCTTGGGTCCAATAGTGAAGGATGACCAAATGTGCGAACAATGTGTGTCCACGTTAACAAGTTCTATAGCTTCAGTGTTGATGATCTGTCAATTGATGTCCGTATTCTATTTTTTTGAACACCGAAGATCTTGAAAGTTATATGATGTTGACTATTGAGTTTCTTAGGGCATCTCTCAAGTCCTCAAGCACAAATGCCCTGTTAAAGAATTAGTTCCGCTGCTGATTAGTTTAGAATTAGTTTTCATTCAGTTTCATTTCAGTTTCTGAATAACCGTCAGATTACTTGTATAAATAGTTCACATCAGTAATTCTTCAATGTGGGTTTTTCTCCAATAATTTGTTCTGTTCTCTGTTGTTTGTTTTACTTCTCCTATTTTGTGAATTTGTCATGGTATCAGAGCCGCTACCGGTTCTGCTTGCGAGGATTAGAGCCGCTGCTCATGGTTCTATTTGATGTTGTTGGTTAGAGCCTTGGAGTAGTAGTCTCCTGGTTGTATTTCTTTTTTGCTATTTTGTCCTGGTATTTCCATCAGCAAAGAAACAGTAGTGCTGCAGAGCCTTGTTGCGTTCAAAAGGAAGGTTTCGAGAGAGAGGATAATTTTGTTCAGCCCTGCCTATCGCTGCAGTGTTCGAGAGAGGGAGGATCATTCCATTAAGCCCTACCTGCCGCTGGTGCATTCGAGAGAGAGACAATGCTGCCAGCAAAAAGATCTGTGTACATATGCAATAGCCCTTGAATGTCTTCAATACTGTATTTGATTATATTTTAATCAAGAAAGTATTAGTACAGTAGTTGTAGAACTAATTTTTTTTTTGAAGATTACAGAGTGTATGTCAAAAAAAAAAACATCAGACCGATTGCCAAATACCTTTTTCAATTAGCATTAGCAATACCAGTCATGTAACTGGTGTGGTTCTTTAAAAACAAAAATATGAAATCTTTGGTAGAGTTCCTGCGACAGTTTTGACTTATTGTTCTTTTGCTTCTAATAAAGGGAAAAGATTGCTGGTTTATTAAAGGTGATTTTTTTAAACATGGCTTTGACAAGTCAGTTTGCTATCCCGACGCCATTATTTAGTGGAAAAAATTATGATTTTTGGAGTATTAAAATGCAAGCTTGTTTACAAGGCTTAGGGTGTTGGGAATCAGTAGAGTTGGGGTTCGCAGAACCTGACGCAAATACAATTGTTGGTATGACTGCTGCCCAAAGAAAACAATTTGATGAAATTAAACAGAAAGAAGGTAGAGCAAAGTCGTGCATTTTAAATTCATTAGATGACTCTATTTTTCCTAAAATCACTGCTGCTAAATCTGCTAAATCAATTTGGGATATACTTAAGGCTGCTTATCAAGGAAATGATAAAGTAAAAATGGTAAGATTACAGACTCTCAGAACCCAATTTGAAACGCTTAAAATGACTGACTCAGAAACCATTGATCAGTTTACGACTAAAGTTATGGGTGTTTTTAATCAGCTTTGGATGAATGGTGAAGAACTTGATGACCAAAAAATTGTTGAAAAAGTTCTTATATGTTTGCCAAAAAAATTTGATATGTTCGTTATTGTTTTTGAATAGAGAGAATTGACAAAATTATCTGTGGAAAAATTAACTGGTTCTTTGTTGGCACATGAAGCAAGAATTAATTTAGATGTCAGTGATTTAGAGCATGCTATTAAATCTAAAGTGTTAATGGATAGAGGTAGAGGCAGAGGTTTCCGTGGCAAGAAAAGTAAAGGTAGAGGATAGTCTCAGTCTGATGATAGATCACGGGTAACTGAAACACATTCAGAGAAGTCTCAAAATGATCATGGTCATAGGTGGATAGATAAATCGAAAATTCAGTGTCACTACTGCAAAAAATATGGCCATTATAAGTCTGAATGTTGAAAACTACAGTATGTTCTGAATAAAAACAAAGCCAATGTCACAAACACTGAATGTGAAACATCAGATGCTTTATTTTTCGCATGCCAAGTAACTGTGCAAGTACCTAATAAAGATGTTTGGTTGGTTGACAGTGGATGTAGTAATCATATGACTGGTCATAGTGATTTGTTTTCACATATTGATACATCTTTCAGTTCATCTATTGGTTTGGGTGATGATCGCCAGGTTAAAGCTTCAGGAAAAGGTGTTGTACCTGTCTTAACCAAACAAAATGTTGTGAAGAATATTATGATGTTTATTATGTACCCAATTTCAAGCATAATTTTTTGAGTGTTGGTCAGGTAGATGCACATGGTTATGAAGTTAGCTTTCACAACACTACTTGCACGATTGTTGATAAACATAAGTCTCTTGTTGCAAATATTCCAATGACAAAGAACAGGTTGTATCAGTTACAGTTAAAAAGTGAGAAGTTGTATGCACATAATGTTTCAACACCAACTAACTCTGATTTGTGGCATTTGCGATATGGTCATTTACCTATCAAAAGTATGAGTTTGTTGTAAAGTCAGTCTATGGTGAAAGGGTTGCCTTCTTTGTCTGATCATTTCTCTTCCTGTACAAGTTGTATTATGGGTAAACATAAACGAGATAGTTTTGCTTCAGCCTCTAATAGAGCCAAAGAACAACTAGAGTTAGTGCATATAGATTTATGCGGTCCAATGCAAGAAAAATCAGTTGCTGGCAGTCTCTATTTTCTTACTTCCATTGACGATTTTAGCAGGAAAATTTGGGTGTATTTCATCAAATATAAATCGGAAACATTTACGAAGTTTAAGGAGTTCAGAGCCGAGGATGAAAAACAAAGTGGCAAGTTTATTAAATTTCTAAGGTCTGATAAAGGAGGTGAGTATGAATCTAACGAATTAATTGATTTTTGCAAACAACATGGTATTAAAAAACAAACAACAACTAGTTATACTCCGCAGTAGAATGGTGTCACAAAAAGAAATAATCAAACAATTATGAATATGGCTCGAAGTTTGCTTAAAACACGAAATTTGTCTAAATATCTATGGGCTGAAGCAGTTGCATGTTCGGTATATATTTTGAATAGATCGCCAACTTCCAGTGTTCAAAATTTTGTACCTGAAGAAGCATGGAGTGGAAAAAAGGTAACAGTTTCACACTTTTGCGTATTTGGTTGTATTTCTTTCACTCATGTTCCAGAAAAATTGAGAAAAAAGCTTGATGATAGGAGCGAAAAGTATATTTTTATAGGATATAGTGATCAATCTAAGGCATATAGATTATTTAATCCTATAACTAAGAAATTTGTCGTAAGTCGAGATGTGAAATTTCTGGAAGATAAGTCTTGGAATGAAATGGAGAACAATACTTGTCCTGATCCTTTTATTCTGTTAGATGAACTTCAGACACCTGCAACAAGCACTCCAAGATTACAGGTTCAAGACAAAACCAGTAGTAGTTCATCTAGCAGTAGCAGTTCATCATATTTTGAGTCTGATTCTGATAATTCTAAGATGAGAAACTTAAGTGATATTTATGCACAAGATGATGTTGATGATATTGTAAATTTTGCATTTCTTTCATTACAACCTACTTGTTTTGAAGAGGCTATAAATGAAAAAGTATGGGTAGATGCTATGAATAATGAAATTGATGCTATTGAAAGAAATCAAACTTGGGATTTGGTTGATCTACCTCATGATAAAAAAACTCAATAGGTGTCAAATGGGTTTTTAAAACAAAGTTAAATGAGAGAGGTGAAGTTGATAAGCACAAAGCACAATTAGTTGCCAAAGGTTTTTCACAACAACCTGGCATAGATTATGGTGAAACATTTGCACCTGTAGCAAGAATTGATACAGTTCGATTTGTATTAGCTATTGCAACACAAAACAAGTGGCCTATTTACCAAATGGACGTAAAGTCTGCTTTTTTGAATGGTGTCTTGAATGAAGAAGTATATATTAAACAACCGCCTGGTTTCAAAATCAAAAATCATGAACATAAAGTGTACAGGTTGAAGAAAGCGTTGTATGGCTTAAAGCAAGCTCCAAGAGCTTGGTACAGCCGAATAGACCATTACTTGTTGAATAATGGTTTCAGAAGGAGCGACCACGAGCCCACTTTGTATATCAAGAATGATCATCAAGGTAATATTTTGATATTGTGTCTTTATGTTGATGACATAATGTATACAGGTAACATGCAGTTAGATGAATTTAAATCTGCAATGAAAAATGAATTTGAAATGACAGATCTTGGATTAATGAGATACTTCTTAGGTATCGAAGTGAAACAAACAAAGGATGGTATGTTTATGAGTCAACATAAGTATGCTACTGACATTTTGAAAATTTTTAAGATGGACATGTGTAAACCAGTTGATACTCCTATCGAAGTTGGTACAAAGTTGAGTAAAGATGATGTGGGTACTATTGTTAATGCGACTTTGTATAAGCAATTGCTGGTAGTATTATGTATCTTACTGCTACTAGGCCTGATATAGCATTTGCAGCTAGTTATATCTCCAGGTTTATGGAATCTCCTAAAGACTGTCACTGGAAAGCTGGAAAAAGGGTGTTAAGATAAATTGCAGGTACATCTACTTATGGTTTATCGTATGCAGCCTCTGCAGACAGTAAGCTTGTTGGTTATACAGATAGTGATTATGCAAGATGTATTGATGATCGGAAAAGCACTTCTGGCTATGATTTTCTATTTGGCAGAAACTTGATCTCGTGGTCATCCAAAAAGCAACCCATAGTTGCACTATATTCAATAGAGGCCGAGTACGTTGCAACAAATTCAACATCATGTCAAGCAGTGTGGCTAAAAAGACTTCTCTCTGACTTTGGATATACAGAAAATGAACCGATTTCAATCCTTTGTGACAACACTTCCGCTATTTCCTTGTCGAAGAACAATGTGTTTCATCAAAGAAGAAAACATATCGACACTCGTTTTCACTTCATTCGTGAACTCGTCAAGAATGGTGACATTGTTCTCAAATTTTGTGATTCCAAGGAGCAGTTAGCGGATATTTTCACCAAACCACTAGGAAAATTTAATTTTGAATTTCAGTGTCAAAAGTTAGGAATAAAACAAATGTAACCCTCAAAATTAAGGGGGAGTGTTAAAGAATTAGTTCCGTTGCTGATTAGTATAGAATTAGTTTTCATTCAGTTTCATTTCAGTTTCTGAATAACCGTCATATTACTTGTATAAATAGTTCACATCAGTAATTCTTCAATGTGGGTTTTTCTCCAATAATTTGTTCTGTTCTCTGTTGTTTGTTTTACTTCTCCTCTTTTGTGAATTTGTCATGCCCTTCTTCCACTTCACCAAAAAAGAAAAAGAAATGGCAGACCGTAATATGAGGTTCAAAAGACAATAACTCACTCCAAATACTTAAGCTTAATAATAAATTCCGCTCGTGATTCCTTATTCTCACTATTTCATGTTCAAATGTGTCCTTATTCGAAATATGATAAATATGGAATTTCATAAATATTTTGGAGTGTGTTGTGGATTTGAACCATTTCACTCGCTATCAGAACGAAACATTCGTGTAGTGCATGTGTATTGTAAATATTTATTGGTAAAGTATACTGTGTAAAACATGGTAGTAAGAAAGAAATATATGTGTAAGGAAAAAGGTGAAATTTTTTTATTTGATTTTTATGGAAAAAGGTGAAAAAGTTTTATTTGATATATATCTAGTTGTCCAGCTTGTTGGATTAAGAGGTATTTTTTTATTTATAAATTATGGTGTGTTTATAAAATATTTCTGTTTATAAATTATGGTATCTTCTGGGGTTCACATCTCCTGGTTCAAATATAAGGTAGTCTTTTTTGCATAATTTTGCGCAGGTTAACTCATTGATCTTGAATAGAATTCGGTGGCCTTTGCAGTGTGAAATACAAAATTTGTTTGGTCAAAATTTTGTGTTTGAGCAATAAAAAAATTACAGAGGGAGCGAACCGTGTTGGCGAGTTCAGTATTGGAGGGCTCACCTTTGGGTTCAGTATGGCTCCCAGCTTCGCGAAGATAATTGCAGCCCAGTTCCATCCTCCTCTCAGAGTCAAGCTCCTGCCCATATTGTTAGTGAAGCCCCAACTCCCACTGTTCATGTGGTCAAGGCCTCACTGGATGAGGCCTTGAAGTTTTCTGAAAGTGCCTTAATCTACTGGTTTAATGGCTTTTGGCCGCGGCTGACAGTGCTCCACAGTTGGCTCTCAGAGGTATGGAAGCCTTTCATTTCTAATGAAATTAATATCTACTCGTGTGCTAAAGGTTTCTTTATAGTATATTTTGAAAAATTTGAAAGCAGAGAATGCATTTTAGATTCCAGCCCTTGGTTTTGGGAAAACTCGGGTCTATTCATGAAGCCATGGAACCCATCTTTCGATCACTCAGCAATAGTCATAACGTCGTCACCAGTTTGGGTCAGATTTCCAAATCGACCTTTGCATCTCTGGAATCTCTCCTCACTAAAAGCCATTGGAAATGCAATTGGGAAATTTTACTGCTGGTGCCCAAAAACAAAGGAATATGTCAGAACCACCTATGCACGCATCTGTGTAGAAATGGACTTCAGCGCCAGATTCCCAGCTAAAATAATCCTAACAAGCAAAGACTATGTATGAAACCAAAAACTTGACCATGAAAGTGTCCTCTTCAAATGTCGATCCTGCTTTGAGACAGGCCATCTAGCCCAAAAATGCCCAAAAGTCTCCGAGAAAAATTATGCTAGAAAGAATCATGATAGATCTACATGGTGGGAAGGAGCACAAAATGAACATTACACTGTCATCAAGGAAGAATACTCTCCAAAAAACTCTGCATCGCAAGAAATTAGGCAAGAAAGAAACAACCCTCAAGACAAGCAGGGTGAAAGCCCCACTCAACAACAAAAAAACGAATTCGTCAGCACCTCAAGCATCAAAAATGATGAGGATTCGAATACCGTGCAAAAGGAATCTTCATTTAGCAGCAAAGAAGATCTCCTAGATCCCGAGGATAAGACACCAGGGTCTCAAGAATTAGAAGAGATGAAGGAGGTACAAGATAAAGGAAGTTGGAAGATCGTAGAGAAGAAAAAGAAAGCTACAACACCAAGCTCGCCAACAAAGACGAGAAGCCACACAATTAAGAACTCATAAAATTATAGGTCCAATGGACCAAATTTTGGTCTCAGTTGACATTAACCATCATCATCATCATCATAAATAGAAAAAATGAGAAAAATAATAATGAATAGAATGCCTTTTCCCATAAATTAATATATAAAAGTGTATAAAAAAATTATTTTAATACTGTTGGAACACCTAATCCTACATGGGTAGGTGTGGAATGCGAAAAGTCAGAATGGAGTCCAAGTGACCTTGGAATATGAAACCAAGAGTCACACCATTGTACTATAAATGTACATCTTTGTATAATGGAAAATAAGAAAGCCTCACGCTTATCATTCATTGTGTGTTGAGTCTCTTGTGTGTGTGTGTTATTCTCCTCATACACCATGTGTGTGCTTCAACATGGTGTTTAACATGGTATCAGAGCGAGCGATTTCTGGCCCTGCTTCAAATTCAATGAGCCATTTGTGTTTATGGCCTATGCATATCTGCATTTTTGCAGCATTTAGAGAGTTTTGGCATTCAGTGATTCTCCAGCATTCAGAAATCTGCTTTGAAGAAGAAGAAGCATTCAGAAATTGGTTTTGAAGGAAAGGCAGCACTGCCCATCTGAAGGTTTTCATTCTAATTTTTCTCTGCTTTTTAAAATCTGCATCATTTTGAAAGAGCTGCTGAAAAGTGTTTAAATTGAGTTTCTAAAGAAGAAGTAGTTTTTGGTTTTTATTGCAAAAGAAATCTGAGTTTTTTCTGCTGGAAAATTCTTCATCTCTGCATTTTTGAGCTGCTAGAAAATAGTTTAAACATGATTTTTGAAGAAATTTATGAGATTTCAGAGTTCTCTAAATTCTGGGCTGCTGGGCTATTAAAAATAAAAATAAAAAAAATTCTGGGTTTTACTGCTGAAATTTCTGGAAAATTCTGCATTTAACCAATATTCTGCTGCTAGAAAGAAAAATCCTCTACTATTCTACTCTGTTGTTTTAACTTAAAAAAATAAATAAAAATAAAAGTAAAAGTTCGAACTGCCCCCCTCTATGCTCTGCATCTATCGATTCTCCCACATCCTAAATCCCTCACTCAACATACGCTCAAACCACCCTTTGTACTATTATACACTCCCATATTACTCTCGGCCTGCACCATTCCGGCGCATCTGCACCTATCCCATATTACCCTCTCGGCCTGCACCATTCCGACGCCAGCCCACCCCACGACAATGCTGACTCCTCTCCCCTATTATACGCCCTCCCCTAGGTCGATCTCACCTCACTACACTCTCACTTCCCACGGCTTTTGCAACTCTCACAATTCGCACACCCGTCTCACTTGCGCTCACCATCTAACACATAATACAACCCGTGGGCTCCAAACACTCATCCCTACTCCACTACACCCTCACAAACGCACCCCCTCACATCATATTCGCTCCTCTTCACTCGACCCTTCACCTCCCATTTACGCCTCCTTTGCTGCTTAGTCACGGCCGTCCTCCCAATTTTAATTTCATTCCTCACACAGCGTTCCATACGCTCTCTCCTCACCATTTAATTCCCTCTCCCATATAATTAATTCCCTCCCCTCCCATATAATACGACCCCCCCACTTTAATTTTAATTTAATACCCTTCCCTCCCACTTCATATAATAATTCTCCCCTTTTTTAAATAAATTACCCATCCATTTTAAATTAATTCATTTTTTTAATTTATTAAAATCCCTTTCCATTATAATAATCCCCCTCCCTTTTAATTTAATTTCTCTCCCCTTCCACTAAAATTAATCCCCATTTTTTAATTTATTCCCTTCTTTTTAATTAATCCATTTTTTAAATTAATTCCCCTTCCCATATAAATATCCCTCCCATATTTTATTAATCCCTTTTTTAATACCATTTTAAATTAATTCTCTCCCTTTTAATTAATCCCCTTCCCCTCCATTTTTTGTTATCGCCATTTTTTAATTAATTTTTAATTAATTAAAAAAATAAAAAAACAGCAGAGAGAGAGGAAAGAAGTTATGAACAACAGAAAATGGAAAATGGCATATGAGGAGCACATGGACTGAAATTTGCAGATTTACATTGTGATTTGTGGCATTGATTTGAAGTGTGTTTTTTTGAAAAATTTCACATTTGAAGACAAGTTTGCCATCATTGAAAACAACTATTTGAAGAAAATTCAGCTGCCTTAAAGGCCTCTTGCATAGTGTTTTCAGCTGCACATATTTTGCAGAGATATTGACATTGTATTAATATTGCTTCTTCATTCATAATCAGTATTTGAGTTGTTGGATTGTTGATTTCCCTCCATCATTTGAGGATTACACCTTGTACTTTGAGAATTCCTTGGAGTCATTTGTATTTGTTGAATCATTGTAAACGGGTGCATTTTCAGTTGAAGCCAACACCCTTTCATTTTTTGAGCCTAAGTTGTTGAAAATGGCTAAAATCAATGAGGCATTAGTGTTGTTGAATAGCCTCATTCATTCCAATGTTGATGATATGATAAAAATGAGCAAGGATGTTCTTTGTAGAATTCAAAGTTGTTTGCAAGATGCACATGAAAAGATTGAGTTTTTGCAGTTGGAAACTCAGCTCCAACAAGAAGAACTTCAGCAAAAGAGTCACCATTCTGAACCTGTTTCTGTTCAGAACATTGTGAAAGACTCCCATCAGCAGCAAGTCAGCAAAGTTTCAGATGATTCACATTCAGTTCCTTGTACTAGAGCAGATGTACATGCAGATGCAGCAGTTCAACCTGCACTTCTGAAGCCCATCATCAGACCTTGGGAAGAGCTTGTCCACAACAAGCACAGAACTGGTCTTGGATATGACAAGGATGTGTCCTTTCATATTCCAAACTACACCAAGCCCATCATATTTCAGAGTGCCGGATTCATGTATGACAGTTCACCTGCAGCTGTTCCAGATCCTGTTCCACAACAACATCAGATTGAGAAATGCCAACACTGTGATCGAGTTGGCCATATGAAAGATCACTGTTTTGATCTTCATCCATGCAAGCACTGTGGTCGGCACACCCATTCTTTAGACAGATGCTTCAGACACAAGCCTCCTGCAAGAACCAAGATTCATCTTGGATGGATCGCTTCTTGGCAATGGGCATCAACAGCCAAGAAGATGTTTAAGTCACATGTCAGAACATGTTCACGAATATTGAGCAAACTTGCAGTTGAGTTTTCGCCATCATCTCACCTTGTCCCTGACAGGGGGGAAAATGGTGGTCATGTACAAGCTTTGACGACAGATCAAGCGAGCTTGAGCCACAATCTCTCATTCCATGTTCAGAGTTGTAGCCAGCAGTTCAAGCGAGCTTGAGCCACAATTCGTCATTCCGGATTCAGAGATGTAGCCAGAGACACGGATGCCCATGAGCATGCCTTCGGTTGGTGGATAACCTAAAACCATTATATTTGGTTGGTGGATAACCTAGAACCATCATTTTCGGTTGGTGGATAACCTAAAACCATCATCTTTGGTTGGTGGACAACCTAAAACCAGCACAGGTAGTAGACCTCCCTTCTTTTAGGTCGAAGGTCTCCCTTTTTTATGAGGGACAATTCCTCTAGCAGAAGCCTTCAGCTTCTTGCCAGTTTTGGAAGAGTTCGGGGAACTGCAACAAGTTTTGCGTTCCAGTGTTTGTGGTCATCCTAAAACCACCTCTTTTTTCCAACATTTCAGAGAGTTGATTCAGCCCAAGTGCTGCCATGTATACTTTGCAGATTTGTATTACAACTCTTTTCTTGGACTCACACATACCCCTTCGAATTAAGGGGGGATGTTGGAACACCTAATCCTCCATGGGTAGGTGTGGAATGCGAAAAGTCACAATGCAGTCCAAGTGACCTTGGAATATGAAACCAAGAGTCACACCATTGTACTATAAATGTACATCTTTGTATAATGGAAAATAAGAAAGCCTCACGCTTATCCTTCATTGTGTGTTGAGTCTCTTGTGTGTGTGTGTTATTCTCCTCATACACCATGTGTGTGCTTCAACATGGTGTTTAATAAATACTATTAAATATAATATGAATAAAAATAAAAATATATAAAAAAAATTGTGAAAAATAAAAATTATATCCATAAAATATGGTGTGTTTATACCACTATAAAAAGAAAAGATGGGAAAATTAAGAATGAAATTCTGTTTTTTTTTATAAATAATTACATAAAGTGTATTAGAAAAATATTTTAATATTATTAAATATAATATGAATAAAAATAAAAATATATAAAAAAAATTGTGAAAAATAAAAATTATATTCATAAAATATGGTGTGTTTATACCACTATAAAAAGAAAATATGGGAAAATTAAGAATGAAATTATGATTTTTTAAAGTTAATTACATAAACTATATTAGAAAAATATTTTAATATTATTAAATATGATGTGTAAAATAAAATCTTAAAAATAAGAGTGAAAACTAATATGATTTTGTATATGTTTTTTAAAATAAAAATTTAATAAAAAATTTTGAGGGGTAATTATGTTAATCATTGTTATTATGTTTTTATTAAGGTGTTTTTTATTTATTTAAGGGATTAAGAAAATGCTCAAAATTTAGAATTCTTAAAATTGGCTCTAAACCAATGCCAAAGGGAAGATCTCGTTGCCCTGAATCGAATGCAACTTGTTTCACTCAAAGTCGACATCGAATGCTCCCAGTATCACATTCTGATCAATTTGGCAAACAACTAAAATTTTGAAAATGAGTTCGCAAGGATGCATAGTCAATAGTCCATATGCTGACTGGGAAATTATTGAGCAAGGCAACTGTGCCTACCATTAGCCAACATGATGAGTACAAGTGGCATGTGTTGATTGGTCGAGATTCTATGAGTTTATATTGGTTCATGTGATTTTTTGGTGGACGAGTTAGGAGGAGCCACATGGGCCAATACCTGGCTGCCATGTGGCCTCCTAAAGGCCATGTAAAATTTGTTTTAAGACTAATATGACTCTGCAATGATCAAACACAAGACCTATCACCTACCAACAAAGCCCTCCACCAGCTCGCCTGTGTTAGTTCTTAATAGCTATGTATTAAAAGTGGTATTTAAAGTTTCATTATTGTAGAGTCAGGGGTCGAGATCGAGGTTAACCCTAGACTCCGATCCACCCAACTACACCACGTGGTGGTAGACAGGGTTTAGGGTTTACCCTGACCCTAAAAATATATTATATACACCACAGAACATGTATTAAAATCACAAAACCATATATGAAACCATATGTTTAACGTTTAACCAAATTTTTAAAACCATCAAACCATCAGTGATTCCATACATTCAAACCATATGGTATATGTTAATCCAAAGTATCGAGCAATGGTTATTTCCAGTGGTTAGAGGATGCACAACACATGACATAGTTCAGTAAAAAATTTGGTGTTATGGGTTATGGCGGATGGGGAGTGGAACCTACCTGGGGCAAGGTTTCCGCAAACCAAACCACAACGGGATAAACCAACCCAGAGTTCAAATGGAGTTAAACCATTTACGATAAATCAGTTCAAACAATCCCACATCCGATGACGATTTGTTCTCCAAGTGGAAAATTTTTATCTTTTCATGGACAACCGAGCACATTTTAATGTTGAAAAAATTACACCCGATGTGGAGGGATTGCATCGACACGGGGCAAATTTGTTGCTCCACATGGCTGAAAAAGATGGAAATTGTAAAACAGTTTGCATGTGGGTGCGAATTGGAACACGGTTAGCATAACACATTTATAGAGAATAACTCAGTTAGTTTTGACCTTTTTGAGTGGATAAATATCCCAACTAGGGGTTTTTTACTTTTCTGGAGCTATTGAAAACATTGTTTTAGCATTCTAAGTGTTGTAACTGTATGTAAACACATAGTTTTTTGAGCATAATGAAAGAGGCCCAACATTGGAAGTTGGACAAGGAGATGTAACCCAAGAGGAGTGAACTCCTTCATCATTTGTTATCTTGTGTGTATTGTTATGGTATTGGTGTCTTCAGTATTTTTTGCAAAACTTTTTTTTAAATCATGTTAATTTGTTAATGAAATTGACATAATTGGTTAAAAACCATAAATTGTTCACTCACAAGTTGCGCCATAAACTATCAAGTTAACATATACAAATCACCCTTAATGAATAATATTTTGTGGTTTTGTATATCATCATAGTTAGGACATAGACTATTAATTTCCCATATAGCTAAGGAGACATAACTTCCTCCCTTTGAATTTGATTATATAAACATGTCCTTCTAATTAACTAAAAAGTATCATAGAATACTGTCATTTTATTATGAAGTTCTCCAAGCACATTTAATAGTGGTATGAGAGTGCAACGTTTTGAAAAGCATTGAAGTCATATTGCTTGTTCGAACTCCATTGATGAAGATGTTGCGGAGTTAGTAATTCGACATGGGACCCAGTAAAGTGTGACCTGGTGAGTGTAACCTTACGTAGTGCGTAGGACCACAAGTTGATAGAACATGGGACGTGCATTGTGGTTCTGGAAACCACTCCAACACCACATGCTATTAGTATTCAAAATCACGAGAGTGACCCCATATTGGCAAGGAAAATTTTAGGGGCTAATATTCGCAAGTGGGCTAATATTACACGCCTTTTCCAAAAAAATGATTCACCAATTTCTATTTTTTAAAAATAATTCACCCAAATTTTGTAATATAAAATAATTTTACTTTAAATGTCGCCAATATTATATATTTTCTAATATAAAAATAATTAGAAACATATTTTTTTTACAAAATTGTCATCAAACATTTTAAATTTCTTATATTAGGGACTAGTAAGATTCGCCAAAGTTACTAAACTTTAAGATAAATTTTCATCCTTAACTGCCTCCCTAGACCACCTTTCCTATTAAAGTTCAGCAAGCCTCATGCCACCAATCACTATTGGATCCTTCAGAGCCTATTTATACCTTTGGTTGGGTGTGACAGTCATGCACATGTGGGACCATTGTGAGTTCCTTAACCATTGATTTTGTCTCACTATTACATGTCCAATGATACCATTATTTTTTAATATTTTCTCGAGTCTTGTGCGAGAGTTGTGTGTTATAACAGAGATTGAATGTCGCCTACCTATTGAATGGTTGTGTTAGATCTAATAAACAGTCATCTTGCTCATTGTTGGTTTGTTATAATGACTGATGAATTTTTTATTTTAAGACTGGATAAACTCAAATAGACAGTGTGTAGATCGATTAAAATTTTTATTTGTTTAAGAGGTAACACACACTGATTAAAGGTAAGTTATCTATAATTAAATAAGTTATTTTTTTTAGAAGAAGTTTTATACATTATTTTTTATGCAAAAATGAATTTGATGTCCTTTCTGGAAAGTAAAATTACTAGGATTTATACAAAAAATTAAAAATACACTTATTTTTAATGATATGTGGGATGGAGTTTCTGATGGAAAAGGAGGTAATGCACCTGAACAACCTGATGAGGAAAAAGAGTTAACGATCTATGAGAGTAAGTATAAAAAGGCATATGATTTAATCTCCATTTCAGTATTAGAATAGGTAAGAAGATACATTATTCAAAGTAAAATGACATATGAAGCTATAACAAAATTGAAAGAGATTTATGATTCAAATTTAGAATTGGAGATAATTAAGTGATTATTGAAGTTGTTTAATATGGAAATGAAAGATAATGATCCATTGAATATTGCTGCTAAAATTAAAGCCATCAATCATGAAATTGAGTCTACTGGTGTTCAAGTTGATCTACAACCTAGTGCCTTTATAAACTCCCTCTACCCTAGTTATTCACACTACTTGGAATCTCTCCAAGCTAGTGGGAATTTAAAATATTTATATTTTGACAGAATAGTAGGAAGACTTGCAAAAATAGAGAAGGCTTTCGGTAATAAAGAAACTCTACACATTTCTAATACTGAAACGTTATATCTTTCTAGACAAGATCAAAAACCTCAAAAATAAATAGTGAGAAATACTAAGGGTAATGGAGGATAAGGTAGGAGGAATTATAGAGGAAAGACGGGGGGGGAGATAATCAGGGAGATAAACAACATAATGATAAACAAAAAATAATTTTTCCCAATAAAACAACTATAAAACCTTTAGATGTGGTAAACTTGGATATATTGCTTCAAATTGTAGAATTCCCTCGGAGAAAATTAATGAAAGAATAGACCAAATGATTGAAAATGAAGATCAACCAATTCCAAAAAAAGGAAAGTTTTCTGAGAATGCACATTATGTTGTTGCCCATTGTAATTTTAATATGGAAGCTATATGTAGTACCTCATTTTCTTCATGGCATGACAATGGGATTTTAACCACAAGTGCCACTTGTCATATCATCGTTAGAAGAGATTTGTTTGAAAATTTCTGTGAGAATATTGATGGGATAGTATATTTTTCCGATAAGTCTCAAATCAAACCATCAAGGATTGGTTTTATTCAATTAAATATTCATGTATTTGCAGAATATATTTTAAATGTCGTTCTTTGCATCCCACAGATTTAAAGGAATTTATTGTCACTTATACAAACCATACATAAGATACCAATGCACATATTTGGTGGAAAAGTAGAGATTCAAAGAGCAATTAACAATGAGATTGTAATGACTCATGTGGAAGAATACTAATTATTAAATTTTAAAGGTATGTTATATATTGCATTAGATACTCATCATTTGGTCCAACAAAATGATACTATGTCATCAAGTTTATTGTGGAATGCTCGTTTTAGGCATATCAATTATGAAAACATTAGAATTATGAGAAAATAAGGGATTAAGGGGATTCCAACAGTTCAAAGAAAACTTAGTCCCTGTAATTCTTGTATCTTGGGGAATCATCATAAAGGGGATTTTCAAAGTTCTACTTCGAGAGCTTCAGTAAAATTAAGTCTTATACATTCAGATTTATGTGAACCTATGCCTATTGAAACTCCTAATGGAAATAAATTTACACTGGCATTTATTGATTATTATTTGAGGATGTGTTGTGTCTATCTTATTAAAGAAAAATCACTAGTTTTTTATGTGTTTAAAATATTTCACCTCTTAATTACAAATGAAGCTCAACCTAATATAGGAGAGTAAGTATTAAAAGGCCTATGCTTTAATCTCCACTTCAGTATCAAAAGAAGTAAGAATATGCATTATTCATAGTAAAATGACATATGAAGCAATAGAAAAATTAAAAGAGATTTATGATTCACATTCAGAATTGGAGATAATTGAATTATTATTGAAGTTGTTTAATATGGAAATGAAAGATAATGATCCATTCATTCTTGCTTCTAAAATTAAAGCCATCAATCATGAAATTGAGTCTATTAGTGTTAAAGTTGATCTACAACTTAGTGAATTTATCAAATCCCTCTACCCTAGTTATTGACGCTACATGGAATCTCTCCAAGCTATTGGGAATTTAAAATATTTATATTTTGAAAAATTAGTAGGAAAAATTACAGAAAGAGAGAAGGCTTTTTGTAAGAAAGAAACTTTACACATTTATACTACTGAAACATTATGTCTTTCTGAAAGAGATCAAAAACCTCAAAAATAAATAGTGAGAAATACTAAGGGTCACGAAGGATAGGGTACGAAGAATCATAGAGGAAGGGGGCGGGGGATAATCAGGGAGATAACATTAGAATGATAAGAAACAAATAAATTGTTCCAATAAAACAACTATAAAATTCTTTAGATGTGGTAAAATTGGATATACTGCTTCAAGTTGTAGAATTCCCTTGGAAAAGAATTAATGAAAGAATATAACAAATAATTGAAAATAAAGATAAACCAATTCTAGAAAAAGGAAAGTCTTCTAAGAATCCACATTATGTTGTTGCCCATTGTAATTTTAATATGGAAGATATATGTAGTGCCTCATTTTCTTCATGGCATGACAATTGGATTCTAAACACAAGTGCCACATGTCATATGACCTTTAGAAGAGATTTGTTTGAGAAATTCAGTGATAATGTTGATGAGGTATTGTATTTTTCCGATAAGTCTCAAATCAGACCATCAAGGATTGGTTCTATTCAAATAAATATTCATGGATTTGCGGATTATATTTTAAATGATGTTCTTTGCATCCCACATTTTTAAAGGAATTTATTATCTCTTATACAAACCATACAACAGGGTCATTGAATACACATATTTAGTGGGAAAGTGGAGATTCAAAGAGCAACTAACAATGAGACTGTAATGACTGGTATGGAAGAATACTAATTATTAAATTTGAAAGGTATGTCATCTATTGCATTAAATACTAATAATTCGGTCCAACAAAATGATACTATTTCATCAAGCTTATTGTGGCATGCTCGTTTTGGTCATATTAGTTATGACAACATTGGAATTATGAGAAAACAAGGCATTAAGGGGATCCCAAAAATTTAAAGAAAAATTAGTCCTTGTAATTCTTGTATCTTCATGAAGCATCAAACAGACTCTTTTCAAAGTTCTACTTCAAGGTCTTCAAGAAAATTAATTCTTCTACATTTAGATTTATGTGGACCTATGCCTATTGAAACTCCTAATGGAAATAAATATACACAAAAATTTATTGATGATTATTTGAGGATGTGTTGGGTCTATCTTATTAAATAAAAATCAAAAGTTTTTTATGTGTTTAAAAAATTTCATCTCTTAATTACAAATGAAGCTCAACTTAATATAGGCACTATAAGAATTGATAATGGGGGAGAATATACTTCAAATGTTTTAGAAAATTATTCGCAAGTGAATGACATCATATAATAAACCACAATACCTTATGAATAAATGAACATACTACTGCTTAATATGGTTAGGTCAATGATGTTTTTTAAAAATGTAAAATTGATTTTTTTGGGAGAAGGAGTACTCTACGCAGCTTATATTAGAAATCAATTTCCTTCTTCTATCATCAAAAATAAAAATCCATATGAGAAGTGGCATAGTTGTCTTCATGTTGTTCAACATTCCAAAGTTTTTGATTCTCAATGTTATGCTTTGATTCGAAAACAACAAATAAATAAATTTAGTGGAAGAAGTAGAAAATGTATACTTTTGGGATATTATATGACCTCTAAAGCATATATATTATATGATGAATAAAATAAAAAGTTTATTTTGTCAAGAGATGTAGTTTTTTTTAATCTAATAAATATGCGTCCACTACTGATAGGAAACTTAATAATTTAGAGAAGTTTGTGTCTACAAAATTTTATTGTGAATCCGATAATATTCTTCTACGTCCTAAAGGAGGGATTCCCATTTTAGATCATTCTATAGTTTTTCATTCAAAATTTTCTCTCAATGATGATAATAATTCTACCACTGAAGAGAAATTTTATGTTAAACATATTTATGCAGGGATAGAAGGGACTAAGACAACAAGGAAAAAAATTTGGACAAAGAGTAATGAAGAGTAATCAATTTGTATTAGAATGTTCCCAAGGAAATATAATGAGTTTGAGATATGCAGTTCTTTAGGTAACTATTCTCATGATTGTGAATACATTTTTTCTGTTGATTACGAGCTTACTTGTTTTGGAGGAGCTGCTAGTTATGATGCGTGGAAATAAGCAATCCAAAGGATTATGATTTCCTCATAAAAAATGGGAGGAGATGCTAGTTATGATGCGTGGAAATAAGAAATCCAAAGGATTATGATTTCCTCATAAAAAATGGAACTTGGAGGCTGGTGGATCGTCACTTTGGAAGAAAAACTATTGGTTGTAAATGGGTTTATAAAACTAAGTAAGAATTTGACAGTTCACTTGATAAACACAAGGAAAGGTTTGTAGCAAAGGGATATGCACAGAAATAGGGCGTTGAATATACAAAGACACTTTCTCCTATAGGTAAATGGGACACTATTAGAACTTTGTTTGCTATTACAGCTCGGAAAGAATGGATAATTCATCATATGAATGTTAAAACTACTTTCTTAAATGGCGATTTAAAGGAAGATGTTTACATGTTTCATCGAGAATGCTTTTTTGTCAAAGGGAAAGAAAAAAAGATATGAAAATTAATGAATTCTTTGTATGTCTTGAAAAATGCATCGTGTGTATGAGAAACTAAATGAACATCTTCTTCAGTTGAATTATAAGCATTTTGACCTAGATGATGGAACTCTTTTTGTTAAGAAGGTTGGAAGATTAATTTTATATCTAGCTGTATATGTTGATGATTTGATGATTACAGGGAACAATGGTGAATATATATAATATATTAAGAAGGAATTGAAAATGGTTTTTGATATGAAAAATTTAGTTTTACTTCATTATTATCCTGGAATTGAAGTTGATAAAAAACCTCAACATCTTTTTATATCACAAAGGAAATATTTGCAAAGTTATTGAACAAATATGGTATGATGGATTGTAATCCTATGCTACTCCAATGGAACAAAATATGAAACTCACTTCACAAGAAGGAAAACCATTTGAATATCTAACAAAGTACATGAAAATTGTTGGAAGTTTGATTTATCTATCTACTACTCATCTTGATATAACTTTTGTTGTTGGAATACTTTCTAGATGTATGCATCAACCTTGTGAGAGGTGTTGAGAAGAAACAAAAATAATTATTAAATATTTAAAAAGTAACTAAAACGTATGACATCAAATATACCAAAGTTTCAGACTTCCATCTTATTGGTTATTCATATTCTGATTTTAATTGAGATAAGGAGAATGGAATCTACTTCTGGTTATTTGAAAAATCTTGGATCAACATCCATGAGTTGGGGATCACACAAAAAATCTGTTCCTATTGATTATACCACCAAAGCTGAATATGTTGCAGCATCTCAAGCTACAAAATAAATCATTTGGCTTCACAATTTCTTGAAGATTTGTAGGAGAAACAAAAGGCTTGAACTCCTCTATTTGTTGACAACCTATTGCAATTCAATTGGCGAAGAATCCAAAGTTTCATGATTGAACCAAACATATCAACACCAAGTAAGATTTGATTAGACCTGATGTAGAGGCCAAAATAATTAATCTGTAACATATTATCCTACTTCATAACAAATTGTAGATATCTTTATGAAAGCATTAATACGTGAAAAGTTTGAAAATTTTAGATCTTTACTTGGCATATCAGATGTCCTTTCGGATTAAGGAGGGAAATGTTGAATAATCCTTCGATATTTTTTATATCATCATAGTTAGGACATAGATTAGCTATTTCTCGTATTTATAGTTAAGGAGGCATAATTGTCTCCCTCTAAATTTTATTGTATAAATATGGCCTTCTGATTAAATAAAAGGTATCATAGACTATTATAATTTTATCATGAATTTCTCGTGGCGTGTTTAACATCCTTTTAGCTAGGAGACATGGTTAGGGCATTAAAATACAACTTTTAGAGAAGCTCAACTGTCGGTTTTTATAGAGTTCATTATTGTTAAACACACCTATGTCAAACACACACACATAGGAAAGATAAGCATGAGATATCGTTCTATTAACCATAAATGTGAATTTATATTACATTGGCACGACTCTTGAATTCCACATTCCAAGTTCACTTGGACTCCTCTTTGACATTTCTCCTTCCACATGTATCCATAGAGGATTAGGTGTCCAACATTCCCCCCCTTAATCCGAAGGGGTATGTATGTGTCCAAGAAGAGAGTTATAATACAAATCTACAAAGCATGCATGGCAACGCTTAGGCTGAATGAGCTCTCTGAAATGTTGGCATAAAGTGGTGGTTTAAGGATGACCACCAACAATGGAATTCTTAATGCAGTTCCTGAAACTCTTCCAAATCTAGCAAGAAGCTGAGGCCTTATGCTAGAGGAAGTTCTCATCATTTTTTGAAGAGGGAGACCTTCAACCTAGAAGAAGGGAGGTATACAACCTGCGATGGTTTAAGGATTACCACCAACTCTGGAATGCTTGATGCATTTCCTGGAACTCTACCAAAACTGTCAAGAAGCTGAGGTCTTCTACTGGAGGAAGTGTCCCTAATTATTTGAAGAGGAAGAATATTAACCTCACATAGATGGTTTAAGGCTCACCACCAACCAAAGGCATGTTCATGGGAATTCATGTCTTTGGCTACAACTCTGAATCTGGAATGATAGGTTGTTGATCAGGCTCACTTGAAATACTATATCTCTGGCTACAACTCTGAATCTGGAATGAGCGATTGTGGCTTAGGCTCACTTGAACTATTGTGTCTCTGGCTACAACTCCAAATCTGGAATGAAAGATTTTGGCTCAAGCTCACTTGAACTACTGTGTCTCTGGCTACAACTCTGAATCTGGAATGAGAGATTGTGGCTTAGGCTCACTTGATGTGGCTTCGAAGCTTGTAGATGACCACCATTTTCCCCCCTGTCACAAGGTGACATGATGGCAAAAACTCAATTGCAAGATTTTTCAATATTCTAGAGCAAGTTATGACATATGACTTAAAAATATTCTTGGTTGTTTATGCCCATTGCCAAGAAGCGATCCATCCAAGACGGATATTTGTTCTTGCATGAGGCTTGTTTCTGAAGCATCTGTGTGAAGAATGAGGGTTCCGACCACATTTCTTGTATGGGTGAAGATCGAAACAATGATATTTCATATGGCCAACTCAATCATAGTGTTGGAATTTTATAATCTATTATTGCTATTGTGCAAGAGGAGCAGAATATAGAACAACTGTAGGTGAGTTGTCATGAAGAAATATGGCACTCTAAAATTGAATGGGCTTGGAGTAGTCTGGAATATACAACTCCTTGTCATATCCAAGACCTGTTTTGTGCTTGTTATGAACAAGCTCTTCCCAAGGTCTGATGATGGACTTGGGAGGTGAAGGCTGAATGTTTGCTTCTGAATTCAAATCTACTCTTGTACAAGGAACATGATGGAAGTCAACCTCAATGTTACTCACTTGACCATTTTCTCGTTGTTTATGGGTGTCATGATGCTTATGCTATTGTAACTCATCTTGCTGAAGCTGAGACTCAAGCTGCAAAAAATATATCTTTTATTGTGCATTATGTAGATATATCTGGATGTGAAAAAGAGTGTCTTTGCTGATGTTTTCCATCCCATAAATACTGGAATGTATTAAAGTATTAAAAATTTTTATTGCATCATCAATCCCAGGAATCCATTTCTTTTTTTGAAAAAAAAAAACTATTCAACCTATACCATCCACCCTGAATAAAAAATTCAGCACATTAGTCAAAGAAGGTTCCAACATGCACAATCTTCGGAAATTATTTAATGCACCTTATGCCATACACTTCTCTACACAATAAACTCAGTTAAAACAAAATTTAGCTAAATGAAAATCCTGTCAAAGCTCTGGTATAAACTAACACAAACTTTTAATCAATTCATATGAAATGAACCATCTTATCAAAGTCTCCAAAACAAACCCAACCATTCAACTCTTCAACTCCAATATTTGATGGCACCCTTCAACGCTTCAATTGAAGAATGAGTAGTACACACACAACAAAAGGAAAATTTGGTCTTTGATTAATTGACTAGATGAGATTCATTACAATATCCAACACCAAAGTCCGCTTCACCCAATTCAATACTAACTCGGCCTTTAATGGCCTCCACTCGTGATACCTGGAAAAAAACGGCTGCTAACAGAAATATTTTTTTTTGTAGGCCCCAATATTTCATTCATGATGCATAACTATTGGAGTATTGATAAAATGGTGAATCAGATTAAATTATATTGTTTCATTCTTTAAAATTCATTGTATAATTTTCCCTTCTTCATTCCTTTGGTTGTATACTTGATTGGACTAATTCATGAACCTAGAAGCCTAAAGACTGGTTGCATTAATAATAAATTTAATAAGGCTACCTAAAGACTAATTCCTTTGGTTGTATACTTGATTGGACTAATTCATGAACCTAGAAGCCTAAAGATTGGAAAAAAATGTTTGCTAACAGATTTTTTTTTTGTAGGCTACAATATTTCATTCATGATGCATAACTATTGGAGTATTGATAAAATGGTGAATCAGCTTCAATTATATTGTTTCATTCTTTTCAATTGATTGTAGAATTTTCCCTCCTTCATTCCTTTGTTTGTATACTTGATTGGACTAATTCATCAACCTAGAAGCTTAAAGACTGGTCGTATTAATAATAAATTCAATAAGGTCCAGTCCATTTAACCATTAATACAAACAAGACGTTGAAACCTTTCTCCATGAATACAAACAAGATGTTGAAACCTTTCTAGAACTGTACAAATGACCAACATGAGAAGAGTATAAACATTAATGTCTCTAAGGAGTTGGTATTCACCTCTAACATGAACCATTCACTAGCAAACCAAATTTTTTGGGTGCAGTGATGGTCATCGCAAAGAAAATAAAAACAATATTTAGAGTGTCAAGAGGCCTCATGTGAGAGGCTACATAGGTGGGACGTGAGCGCAGAGGAGAAGGTGTGTGTGGAGGGAGATTCGTATGGAGGGAGGGATGGAGCACGTGGGAGGGGGGGGGAGTGATGACAGGGGAGGAGGTGAGGGGGAGGAGTTTTGACGGGGAGGGAAGGTAAGGGGACGAGATATGAGGGAGGGGGAGGGGTAGCATAGGTGAGGGACGGGGGAGAGAATGTAGGAAAAATTAATGTTCTAGAAGGAGGTGAGCAGAGGTAGGAGGATGACATGGAGGGAGGCCGAGGAGTGGGAAACATCCAGGAGGCTGGGGGAGCCGGCATGGGTGGTAGCAGGAGTAGGGAAGGGGAGGATGAGGAGGTAGAGGCAGCGGAGGCTGCGTGGAGGTAGAAGCAGCAGAGGCAACGTGACGCTGTGTGGAGGCCGAGTAGTAGGGAAGCGTACTGAGGGACCACGGTAACCTGGAGTGTTGAGGACTACGTATAGAGGGGAGAGTGGCGGTGCGAGCAACTTGAGGGAGGAGATCGTTGTATGGAAGAGCATCATTGATTATGGAGTCAAAGGACCGTGAATGAGGTGTGTTAGTGACTATACAAGAGTTATTTAATTCACTGTATAAATTTCACGAATGCAGAGATGGAGGTAGAGCATCATATGTATTATGTAGCAGATTAGGCATAAGGGAGCAAGGAACCTGATAGATGGTCGGGAAGGAGGAGCATTAGAGACCAACACGTTGTCTAGTACAAAGACCAACATTATTCAAGGCATAAAAAAAAATCCCCAGTTGGTTTGAAAATGAACATGCATTAGGGTTCATAGACTTGGGAGGGCAGAAAAGCTAACACATAAACGCATAATGAGGAAGAAGGCCACTCATCATGGCTCTAATACCATGTTAAACACAGCTATGTCAAACACACACACATATGAAAGATACACATGAGATATCATTCTATTAACCATAGATGTCCATTTATATTACATTGGTGTGACTCTTGGATTCCACATTCCAAGGTCACTTGGATTTCTCTCTGACTATTCGCCTTCCACACCTACCCATAGAGGATTAGGTGTTCAACAATTATTAGACAATTCCTCCTCTTTATGTTTTCGAAATTATTCCCTTCTATCTGTAAATATGTGTATTCTTGAAGACCTCGAAAGCATGGAGGAGAAATAATGAGCTATATTTATGTCTATCTTCAAAGGCTTTCTTCATGTTCTATTATAGTCATTTAAACCAATCAACTCTTGGAAATGTTGTCATTGATGGCAAAGGAGATGGCAAAGGAGGATCACCTGAACCAGCAATAAGGCAGAAAGGAGCAGCATTATATAGAAGCAAGCAAGGAAGAGGTAGCAGAGATGGCAATAGAGAGCTAGCAGAAAGTCAAAGGAGCACAAAGAAACAACAGCAAGAAAGGTAGAGGCAGAAAGGAGAAGCATTATACAAGATGCGATGCGATGCACTGAAGATGCGATGCGATGTGATTGAAAATCGCAATCGGAAAAGGAAGCAAGGTAAACTATTAAACAGAGGTAGCAGAGTTGCGATGCGATGCGATGATATAAGTGCATGGGTCCTACAGGGCAAACACATATTATAATGTATTGCTGAAATATTATAATGTACAAAAGAGTTTTATATTGCCAAAACATTTTCAAAGGAATTAACACTATTCCTAAGGTTCAGTTAAACAAACAGCGGAAGTAAGGTGGGACCCAACGATGAACATGAACTATGGTTTCGAAGGGAGAAAATTGGCTGTATCGCGTGATCATAAGAGTAGTAAGTGGAATTAACTTTTTGAACGCGATATTGGTCTTCGCTCGACGCGTGGCAATAAGTGGTATTTGAATACCATTTATATTGCGTAAATTTGGAGGATTAACCTACAAGCATCTAAATTGTGCGATAATGCGCGAGGACCGTTGGATGAGGGTCTAATTGGAGGATGGAGCGCAAGAGTAAATTGACCGTTGGATTTCCAATTAAGTTGCGTGGAAATTTTTTTAATGTTAAGGCCTAGAGTGGAAAAGTATTGAAGATCGACAACGGAGATCGTATCGGAAATAGCAGATCAACAGTGGAGATCTAATCGCATCAACAATTTGAAATCCCATAGGAGAAATGAAAGATCAAAGGAATGACAAGTTGAAAGTTGCGATTGCGATCGAGAGATTTAATCGCAACTGTCCATTCCTAACTAATCGTAGCCATTAGATCTGTTGCAACGGAGAATTCCAATCGCATCGGCGCAGTGGAAGTGCAAGTGAAAAAATTGTTGAATATTGCGATTGCGATGGTGTGATCCAATCACAACCGTTGGATCACGGTCGATAGCAACTGTTGGATCATAAAGTAAGTCACAGTGGGGTCCACAGTGACCCATTGCATCGGCAGAGATTCAAACACGAAAAATACAAGGTTTTCCTTGGTTAAAGTGTTTTGACAGATAAATGAGAAGTATAACGTATGACTTTGAAATGCCAAAATATTGCATGGTGCGACCCTCACTCATCACATCGGCAGAAATCAAATGACCAAAGGCACAATAGACCTATGAAAGTTGCGATTGCAATTGGAAAGTTAAAAGAGGCGGAGTGTATTTGTAATGTGGGCTCCATACAAAAGAAAAAGGTTAATATGTGTTTACTCCAAGTTTTTAACCAAAGCTGAAGAGTGAAAAGAAAGTAAAGCAACAAATATATATGTGAAACAATATATATATATATATATATATATATATATATATATATATATATATATATATATATCTGTGAACAGTGAACCATCGCATCAGAGTGAAAGAAGAACATCATAACATACAATTGAAAGTTGCAATTGTGATTAATCGCAATCAGAAGTATTCAGGAGGTGATTCATTGCATCAAAGTATAGAGCGAGTTCGGAAAGTGGGATCGAAAGGGTGTTTTCTATGTTCAAAAGGGTCTATTATGATTATATCACTGAGAGTCATTTGCGTTATATAAAAAGGTAGTTATATATGCAGGAGTTACACAATGGAAGTGAACAACAAAGAATACAGAGATGAAAAACACAGAGATATCAGCAGAAAAGACAAACACACAGTGATCCAAAAGCTGAGTGGGTTGATTTGAAATCCATATTATAACTGAATGTAAATGTTTTAATTGGTTTTATATTGTTTGTGATGCACTGGCAAGTATCTGGAGGAAAAAAAAAATCCCACTGTAATATTGAAATCTGTACATATTGTTATATTTTTTAAATGAGTTGGACAAAGGAATGAGAAGGCAGAAGCCAAAGAGTCACGACTGTTCACTCCAAATTCTGGCAACATCAGTTAGCTGCTTCTTGCTGAGACTTTTCCTCACTTTCTTGCACTCTGTATTTTGCAAACAAATCCTTCCAACCAGAGTTCAAATAAGGCTCATCATCTTACCTCTCAAGATCCTTGAATGATCTTGCTTCTTTTCTCACATGCACTGCATTTCTACCTACTGCAATCCTCAGGACTCCTTTTTTTCTTCACCTCCAGATTCTGCACATCTGGGCTATCAACCTTCACTGCATGTCAAATAAAATCTGCAAATTTTCTATTAAACAAATTTTTAAAAACTCAACTTTCACGCTGTTCAATACATGTGCATTTCAGAAATAAATTTTCAAAGAGCTAATCAAATTCTAGCTCTAATACCACTTGATGACGGGGTAAAACCCACAGTCCCGGTTTCTCTAACTTTTCAATCTCAATCTGTGTGTAAAATGCCTCCAAATGTTCTTCTCCAATCAACTTCACAATCTGGAAACATCAACCTATTCTTATGTCAATGTAACCCGGCGTCAACCTCGCTAACCCCGCAGAATTTAGCAACGATCAATGCATTGAGACTCACTTATTTTCTGTGAGAGCTCTAATATCAGCCAATGGTTACTGTCACGCTCATAACGCGTCCTTGATATGAACCAATCATACCATATGGACCTTCTCTACTAACTAAATGTTACTCCACCGCGAGCATGCACAATTTCTTCGTGCGCACTGCAATATATCAATATATATTACAACCTTGGAAATGCTACGATGACAACCCAACAACTTAGACCCCAATTATAGTTAAAGGCTCGACCTTACTCGGGTTAGTGTCATGGTTTGGATCCAATTTAGAGGACATCCTTCACTAGCCACAACACACGACTATTCACTTTGTATAATTAAGCATATGTCATCACAAGCAACGGGGTCCACACATACAACTCATTAAAAAATGTGAGATCAACACACAAATCCGATTCATACCTGGCTTATCTCGCCTTCTTATCCAACGACAGAGAGCACGTCACACCCACTTCGGTGATCCGACGAATATCGCGTAGGCTAAATGCACGAGCTTTAACTCGTGATGAGAGCGGTCTTGCAACACTGCTGAGGGACATGCGTCACCCAGTCTATGGGATCGCGCTGATTTCTGAATTACCGCTTACCCTACAAAGGCGATGCGATCAAACCACCTTTACTGTTCAATTCAGTCACAGTTCTGCCTCTTACCTTCCAGGTTCCGTCGAGCCACCTCCACTTTATTGCCATTGAACTCTGCCTTGTCGTTTTCCCTACGCGTGGCCAAACCAAATGAACTCGGGCACAACCATTTCATTTCTTCTCGCAATGACTCAACACATTAACTCTAACTTTGGACACGGTTTAACACGCACTGGTTATACAGTCTCGTATTGGAACTCCAGACCCATTCACACGGGGATTCCTATTATGCATTTCGCAGGGTTCTATTCCACCATCCCTCGAACATTGGCTTACTAAAATTGAAGCCCTTTTCCACAGGGCATCATTCAATAAACATTAGTACATCGACACGAATGTCGATTTATACCATGGATGTGGAATGCAATTTAAATCCCAATTAGGGCATATATCATACACTCTCCTTTCTGAATACACAGACAGACTCTTAGCTCGAATTACAGAGTCCTGCCCATGCAAGGACTTCGAGGCAATTTACACAGGAATTTAACCAATGAATGCACAATTACACGATATTTTCCACACAGATTTAACCAAAAAATGCACAGTCATTCTGAGACAGATTCCTCATTCATACAGTGAATTAACTTACAATATTTTTGCTGGCCAGATCTTCGATCGATTGGCCTTCTCCTCTATTCTACAGTCCTATGCAGCCTATGCAGCTCCCTATGCAGGTCTATGTACAGGTCTCTCGACTCTGCCATAGGGATTTCTTTTTTTACAAATTAGGAATCAATCGCTTCAACTTCCCTGATTACTCTTGGACTCCTAAAATTAGCCTAACTTCTAAAACTAACTATCTCTAACTCTGAGACAAACCCTCTGACAGATAGAGACGGACTGTCTCTTCCTATGCCCACTAATCATTCGGGCAGTTACATTTTCTCTAAAATTAACTAAAAATAACTCAGTTATGAATATTTACATGGGAAACAAAACATAAGACCCCCTTTTACATTTATTTATGGACAAAGGTTGTTTTGAGCCTAATGACCCTGCATCAGTTCACTCCAAATTCTCTGTAGAATACAAACAGTGAAGAGGGGAAATCTATAAATGATATCTCATAGATATGCATAGAGAGGTTAGAGAATGAAGAATTGAGGAAAAGAAGATAAGAAGAAAGAGGAGGAGAAAGAGATGCTATGAAAAGTCAGAGATGATATAAGACAGATAAGAAAGTTGGAGGACAACAGAGAAGAAGGTATAGAATAGAGCTGATATCCAAGGCAAATCAACAAGTGTTTTCTTTTGAAAGAGTGAGGAAGTTAGAGCTTCCCTATCAAGTTGTAGCTTTATAGAAGTCAGTTGTAGCTGACTGAGGTAGGAGCCTCCTGTAGGTTGTAGCCTGCATAAAATAGAGGAAGTTGGTGCTTCCATATCAAGCTGTAGCTTGATAGAAGTCAATTGTAGCTGGCTGAGGTTGGAGCCTCTTGTAGGTTGGTGCCTGCAGACAATTGATGGGATTTGGAGCTTCCTTGCAAGTTGTAGCTTGCAAAATTGAGGTAGGAGCCTCCTGTAGGTTGGTGCCTACAAAAAATCAGTGGTGCGAGGGAGTTGGAGCTTGCCTTTGCATCACAACAATAATAAGATGTGGTTTTCTCCCTTTATGGGTTTACACTTATATATGGTGTCTCTGTGCATGATGTTTATGTGTTGATATGATTTATCTCATCTGCTTAATACTTGCTACTCTCATATTAAGTTTGTTTTCGCATTATATTAATACTTGCTGCTCACATTCTAAGATTACTCACATATTGAGTTGAACATGAAATGAAGGTGTAAATAAGTTTTAATGAAAAAGTTTTAATAGTCCATGAATGTGTTAAACTGATTCACCCCCCCACTCTCAGTTTAACTAAGGGTTCAACAATTGGTACCAGAGCTGGTTCCCTCTGTATCAGTGTAACAACTACAAGGAGATCCTAGGTCCCTAGGATGGCTAGTCAAGAAGGATGCTAAACAAAAAAATCCCCTTTTTTCACTGGTGCAAATTATGCCTTCTGGAAAATAAGAATGAGGACATACATAATGTCTCTAGGAATAGAAGTTTGGGCTGCTGTGGAATTGGGATATGCCCCAAAGGAGACTGACTCAGAGAAAGATGCCAAAGAAGATTTTATAGCTAATGCAAAAGCCATGAATGAAATCTTAAATGGATTGTGTGAGGCAAAATTTATCAAAGTAATGCACAAAGAGACTGCGAAAGAAATATGGGATACACTAGAAAACATCCATGAGGGAGACAAAAAGGTGAAGATAACCAAACTTCAAGTTTATAGAGCTCAGTTTGAAAATATAAAAATGAATGATGATGAAGACATTTCCAGCTTCTTTTTAAGGGTTGCAGAAATTGTAAATAACATGAAAGCTCTAGGAGAAACCATAAAAGAATGTGTAATTGTTCAAAAGGTTCTAAGATCTTTACCATCTAGATTTAATCCCGAGGTTTTATCCATAGAAGAAACAGTTGATTGGGAAACTTTGACTATGAACCAACTACTTGGAAATCTAACAGCCTATGAGATGAGACTGCCACGGAGGAAGTCAAATGTGAGGGAGGCAACCTTTAAGACAGAAAATAAGAAAGAAGAAAAAGAAGAGATATGCTCTTACTCTGATGAAGAAGAGGCCAAATTTGTCAGGAAATTGGATAGAGGCTTAGGTAAATATAAAGGTAAAATTCCATTTAAATGCTTTAACTGTGGAAGAGTTGGACACTATGCTGCTAAGTGTCCTCACAAGAAAATAAAGAATCAGAGTCAAGAATCAGAGAAAACCATATCAAAGAAAGCGAAGAGATTCAATAGGAATTCTTTATATGCTCAAAAAGACAATAGTGCATCTGAAGACTCAGATGAACTCTCAAGTGAAGAAGGAATCTCTGAATTTATATTGATGGATATAGAAGAGTTTGAAGGACTCCTTCTGGAAGATGAGGAATAAGGTGAAGTTGATCTTGAGGGGGAGATAAGAAGTGCCCCGGAGGAAATTGACAAACTCAAACTGAAGTGCAGAAAATAGAAAGACATTCTCCTCAAATATGTAAGAGAAGAAAAAAATTCTGAAGTCCTCATTTAGTTGAAAGTAGAGCTTGAAGAAGCCAAGAAGGTAGAAGACATTTTACTTAAGAAAATTAAGGACAAAATTCAAGAACAAGAGAAATTGGAAGAAGAAGTAGTATGCTTGAGGAAGAAATTGGAAAACGCCCAAAGGAAAGTGTCAATAAACACTCTTCAAATGACAAGCTCTGATAAGTTGAATGAAATTCTAGATGCTCAAAGATCTCCTCTAATAAAAACTAGGATAGGCTATGAAGGAGAATCAAGTAAAGGCAAAGAAAAGGAAAACATAATATCATTTTTGTAAAAGCTAATAAGGATGATGAAGCATCTCAAAAGGTTCATGCAGAAGAAGAAACCTGCAATGAAGTAAACAAAAACCAGAAGAAACCTCAAATGACAAAGAATGAAACAAATAAAAAGTCAATTGAAAAAGGCTCATATGCTCCTGAATATGTCAAATTTGGAAGCCATCAAAGGATATTCTTCCCTCCTATGAAAAATTCCACTTGTTATGCCTGCCAAAAAATGGTACATATTGATGCATACTGTCATATAAGGAGAATCGATTCAAATCAGCGAAGGATGCAAAAATTGAAAATACTACCTCAAGCAAACAAATGGAGAAGACAACCCTTCATCAGGTATGCGAATTGTTTTTATGGATATTGTTTTTACTGTAAGAAATTTGGCCATAAAATCATAGAATGCAGAGCATATGGACAAAGACTGATGTTCAAAACCTCAAGGAGGTTTATGAATCATGGAGAGTTTACTCGTACTTATAATTCAGCTAAAAATATGATCAAATGCTTTGTATGCCATAAAATTGGACATATGTCTTCCAAATTTCCTCTCAGAGAATGTGGTCCATCATCTTAGAAAAAGTACCAAAAAAAAGGATGCTTGTAGTGGAAAAGAAGGTAAATAAATGTGACCTGGCTCTAATAGCTCAAGATGTAAAAAGCCAATGGTATTTAGACAGTGGATGTTTAAAGCATATGACTAGAGATAGAAGCAAGTTTATAACCTTTGATGATAAAAAATCTGGAAATGTTACTTTTGGCAATGATAAAGCAGGGAAAATCAAAGGAAAAGGCTCATTCAGTCTGGATAATGGCAGAGGGAAGGCCCAAGATGTACTATTTGTGGATGGGATGAAAGAAAATCTGCTGAGTGTCAGTCAAATGTGTGATAAAGGCTATGAAGTTATTTTTAGAGCACAAGACTGTGAAGTAAGATCAGGCTCCACAGGAAAGACCCTGATCAAAGGTGTTCGAACAGAAAGTAATGTCTACATAGTGAAAGAAGAAAACGAAGCATGCCACCTTAGCAAACTTGAGGAGTCGTGGTTATGGCGTAGAATATTGGGACACCTTAACTTCGACCATATCATCAGTCTGAGCAAGAAGAAAGCAGTCAAAGATATGCCATCAATAAAGAAGCCTTCAAAGACCATATGTAAATCTTGCTAGTTTGGAAAATAGACCCGCACATCCTTTAAGACCAAAGATGAGCCATCAACAAGTAGGCCACTTCATATTGTACACATGGACCTATGTGGACCTTCACGAACTAGAACACCAAGTGGAGAATCCTATTTCATGCTGATAACAGATGATTTTTCCAGAATGACATGGGTTTCATTTCTCAAATATAAATTAGAAGCACTTGAGAAATTCAAGATATTCAAGGCATTGGCAGAAAATCAAATAGGATGCAAGCTAGAATGCATCAGATCAGATAGAGGAGGTGAATTCACAGACTATGATTTTGCAGACCTATGAAATGAGCATGGGATAAAACAACAATTTACAATTGCAGGTACACCTCAACAGAATCGAGTGGCAGAGAGACAAAACAAGTTAGTACAACAGATTGCCAGAGCTATGATGCAAGAAAGTAACATTCCCCAAACCTTCTGGGCAGAAGCAGTACACACAGCTGTTCACATTCTTAACAAAGCTCATCTAAGACCAAACTGTGACAAGAATCCTTATGAACTATGGCATGGTAAACCAGCATCAATCAAGCACTGTAGAGTCTTTGGAAGCAAGTGTTTCATAAAAAATAATGATGAAAATCTAGGAAAGTTTGATGCAAGAGCAGATGAAGGAATATTTTTAGGATATGCATCCAAGAGTAAGGGTTACAGGTGCTACAACAAAACACTTCAAAAAATTGTGGAAAGCATTGATGTAAGATTTGATGAAGAACTACCAAACAAGGCAAGAAGTAAAAGTTGCAACAATCCTATAGAAGATCATGAAGAAGAGAACCAAGATGATGATGAACTAAGAAATACAACAAAAGATACTGAATTAAACTCAAAAGGTCCCTCAATACACATTTAAAAGAATCATCCAGAAGATCAAATCATTGGGGACATGAGTGTGGGAGTCCAGACAAGAAGACAGCTAGCTGAACAAACATAAGAAGTATACCTCCCCATGTTATCTCAAATAGAGCCAAAGAAGTTTGAAGAAGCCAACAAAGACAAATATTGGGTGAATGCTATGAATGAAGAATTGGACCAAATTGAGAAGAACAATACTTGGGAATTAGTTCCAAGACCCACTGGGAAAAATGTCATTAGCACAAAATGGATATTTAAGAATGAGATGAATGAACAAGGGAAGGTAATCAGAAATAAAGCCAGAGTTGTATGCAAGGGATACTCACAAATTGAAGGTCTTGATTATGATGAAACATTTTCCCCTGTAGCTAGAATGGAAGCTATCAAAATGTTTTTGGCCTTTGCATGCTACCATGACTTCAAGGTATATCAAATGGATGTGAAATCTGCCTTCCTAAATGGAGATCTAGAAGAAGAAGTCTACATGGAACAACCTGAACGATTCTCATTAACAGATAAACAACACTATGTGTGTAGATTAAAGAAAGCCCTATATGGACTGAAACAAGCTTCTCGTGCATGGTATTTAAGGCTAGACAAATACTTGCAAAAACAAGGCTTTAAGAGAGGAGGAGTAGACCATACATAAAGGCCAATGAAAATGAACTCCTGATTGTAGTAGTATATGTAGATGACATCATGTTTGGTAGCAACAAAGAGAAGTTAACAAAAGAATTTGCTGAAGAAATGAAATCAGGATTTGAAATGTCTATGATTGGAGAGCTCACCTTCTATTTAGGACTTCAAATTCAACAAAAGAACATAGGTACATTCATCTCACAAGAAAAATATTTAAGATAAATGTTGAAAAATTTCAAAATGGAAGACTGCAAACCTGTGTCAACTCCCATGATCACTGGATGCAAGCTATGTGCTGATGATGGATCTGTAGATATAGATCAAAGACTTTATAGATCCCTGATAGGAAGTCTGCTATACCTACCAACTTCTAGACCAAACATTATGTTGGCAGTAGGACTTGTGGCAAGATATCAAGTAGGACCTAAACAAAATCACTTACTAGCTATCAAAAGAATATTCATATATCTACAAGGAACTGCACATTATGGGCTATGGTATCCAAAAGGAAAGAGCTTCACTTTGACAGCTTATGCAGATGCAGATTGGGCCAGCTGTGTGGATGAAAGGAAAAGCACAAGTGGAGGAGCATTCTATTTGGGAAAAAGTCTGGTGGCATGGCTAAGCAAGAAACAAACTTCTATCTCTCTATCTACAACAGAAGCATAATACATAGCAGCAACAGAATGTTGCACACAAGTAATGTGGATGAAAAAAACTCTCCAAGACATGAAGGTAAGCATTAATGAACCTATTTCTATCAAATGTGACAATACAAGTGCAATAAGTATATCAAACAATCCTTTTCTTCATTAAAAAACAAAGCACATCCCAATCAAGTACCATTTCCTTAGAGAACAAGTAGCACAAAAAAGAGTGAAGTTGGAATATGTGCCAACAAAGGAACAAACAATAGACATATTCACAAAACCTCTTGCTAAAGAACCATTCGAATATCTGAGAAACAAACTAGGGGTAGTGTCTGCAGATGCTACTCTCTGACATGAAAAGAAAGCATCATTCCAGGGGGAGAACAGAAAATAAAACATCATTACAGGGGGAGACCAGTCTACAAAGATTGTCACAAAAGAGCCAGAGAAAGTGAGCAGTGCATGGAACAGGTCCTCAATATTAGAGTATAATGGAAAAGTTCTCAAAATCACACTAGGACATCTGCAACCCTTTGCCATTGATGTCAAATTGGGAGGAAAAGTGAGCAAAAGAAGACAAGTAGAGGAATTCCTGAAGGAAGTATTGGTGGAGTATTCCCATCAATTCCAAAGGGGGAGAATGTTGTAAATGTTGTCATTGATGGCAAAGGAGATGGCAAAGGAGGAGCACCTGAACCAGCAATAAGGCAGAAAGGAGCAGCTTTATACAGAAGCAAGCAAGGAAGAGGCAGTAGAGATGGAAATAGAGAGGCAGTAGAAAGTCAAAGGAGCACAAAGAAATAGCATCAAGAAAGGCATAGGCAGCAGAGATAGAAAAAGAGAGGCAGAAAGGAGCAGCATTGTACAAGATGCGATGCGATGCACTGAATATGCGATGCGATGCGATTGCAAATCACAATCGGAAAAGGCAGCAAGGTAAACTATGAAACAGAGGCAATAGAGTTGTGATGCGATGCGATGATATAAGTACATGGGTCCTACAGGGAAAACATATATTATAATGTATTGCCGAAATATTATAATGTACAAAAGAGTTTTATATTGCCGAAACATTTTCAAAGGAATTAACACTATTCCTAAGGTTTACTTAAATAAATAGTGGAAGTAAGGCGGGACCCAACGATGAACAAGAATTGTGGTTTCGAAGGGAGAAAATCAGCTGTATCCCACGATCACAAGAGTAGTAAGTGGAATTACCTTTTTGAACACAATATTGGTCTTTGCTCGACGCGTGGCAATAAGTGGTATTTGAATACCATTTATATCGTGTAAATTTGGAGGATTAACCTACGAGCATCTAAATTGCGTGATAATGCATGAGGACCGTCGGATGAGGGTCTAATTGGAGGATGAAGCACGAGAGTAAATTGACCGTTGGATTTCCAGTTAAGTTGCGAGGTGAAAGTTTTAATGTTAAGGCCTAGAGTGGAAAAGTATTGAAGATCGACGACGAAGATTGTATCGGAAATCGCAGATCAACGATGGAGATCTAATCGCATCGACGAAATGAAAGATAAAAGGAATGACAAGTTGAAAGTTGCGATTGGGATCGAGTGATTTAATCACAACCATCCATTCCTAACTAATCCTAGCCATTGGATCTATCACATCGAAGAATTCCAATCGCATCGGCGTAGCGAAAGTGCAAGTGAACAAATTGTTGAATATTGTGATTGCGATGGTGCGATCCAATCGCAACCATTGGATCATAAAGTAAGTCGGAGTGGGGTCCATAGTGACCCATCACATCAGAGAAGATTCAAACACGAAAATACAATGTTTTCCTTTGTTAAAGTGTTTTGACGGATAAACGAGAAATATAACGTATGAGTTTGAAATGCCGAAATATTGCATGGTGGAACCCTTGCTCATCGCATCGGTGGAAATCAAATGACCAAAGGCACAACGGACCTATGAAAGTTGCGATTGCGATTGGAAAGTTAAAAAAGGCAGAGTGTATTTGTAATGTGGGCTCCATACAAAAGAAAAAGGTTAATATGTGTTTACTCCGAGTTTTTAACCAAAGCTGAAGACTGAAAAGAAAGTAAAGCAGCAAATATATATGTGAAACAATATATATATATATATATATCTGTGAATAGTGAACCATTGCATCGAAGTGAAAGTAGAACATTGGAACATACAATTGAAAGTTGCAATTGTGATTAATCGCAATCGGAAGTATTCAAGAGGTGATTCATCGCATCGGACTATAGAGCGAGTTCGGAAAGTGGGCTCGAAAGGGTGTTTTCTATGTTCAAAAGGGTCTATTATGATTATATCACTGAGAGTCATTTGCGTTATATAAAAAGGCAGTTATATATGCAGGAGTTACACAATGGCAGTGAATAGCAGAGCATACAGAGACGAAAAAGACAGAGACAACAACAGAAAAGACAAACACATGGTGATCCAAAAACTGAATGGGTTGATTTGAAATCCATATTGTAACAGAATGTAAATGTTTTAATTGGTTTTATATTGTTTGTGATGCACTGGCAAGTCTCCGGAGGAAAACAAAAATCCCACTGTAATATTGAAATCTGTACATATTGTTATATTTTTTAAATGAGTTGGACAAAGGAATGAGAAGGCAGAAGCCAAAGAGTCACGACTGTTCACTCCAAATTCTATGTAGAATACAAACAGTGAAGAGGGGAACTCTATAAATGATATCTCATAGATATGCATAGAGAGGTTAGAGAATGAAGAATTGAGGCAGAGAAGATAAGAAGAAAGAGGAGCAGAAAGAGATGCTGTGAAAAGTCAGAGATGATATAAGACAGATAAGAAAGCTGGAGGACAGCAGAGAAGAAGGTGCAGAACAGAGCTGATATCCAAGGCAAATCAGCAAGTGTTTTCTTTTGAAAGAGTGAGGAAGTTGGAGCTTCCCTATAAAGTTGTAGCTTGATAAATGTCAGTTGTAGCTGAATGAGGTAGGAGCCTCCTGTAGGTTGTAGCCTACAAAAAATAGAGGAAGTTGGTGCTTCCATATCAAGTTGTAGCTTGATAGAAGTCAGTTGCAGCTGGCTGAGGTTGGAGCCTCTTGTAGGTTGGTGCCTGTAGAAAATTGATGGGAGTTGGAGCTTCCTTTCAAGTTGTAGCTTGCAGAATTGAGGTAGGAGCCTCCCGTAGGTTGGTGCCTATAGAAAATCAGTGGTGAGAGGGAGTTGGAGCTTGCCTTTGCATCACAACAATAATAAGATGTGGTTTTCTCCCTTTATGGGTTTCCACTTATATCTGGTGTCTCTGTGCATGATGTTTATGTGTTGATATGGTTTATCTCGTCTACTTAATACTTGCTGCTCTCATATTAAATCTGTTGTTGCATTATATTAATACTTGTTGCTCACATTCTAAGATTACTCACATATTAAGTTGAACATGAAATGAAGGTGTAAATAAGTTTTAATGAAAAAGTTTTAAAAGTCCATGAATGTGTTAAACCGATTCACCCCCCCCCCCCCCCCCCCTCTCAGTTTAACTAAGGGTTCAACATCAACTTGAACTCCTTTTGTCGAGGTTTATAGGTTTGTTGGTTCCAAACGCCCTCACATCAGAATTTTGTTTGATCCACATAGTTTACCCTTAAGAAATCAATTACCAACACTATAATTTAACCATTCAGCCTCCATTATCAAATCAATCCATTATTTATGCTTTATATCTTTATCCAAATGTGCAGAGGTGAAAAACAAAGAATAGTGCAATGCATGGGTTTACTATAACGACGCCCAATGCTCCCACTAAATCCACTAACGTTATGAATTTTATTATGATAACCACAACACACCAAATCTAACATGACTAGATGAATTAACACTTGGAGAAGACTCAGTCATTTACTTAAGAAGTTACAACAAATTAGAGAATTTTCACTATAATAGTCTGTATCTATATTGACCATGTCGAATTACTAGCCATTGATCACTTCATCATATACTATATTCACATGTTAATCCAAATATTGAAACTGGCTCCTTGAGTGACTAAATCAAAATAGGTTTGATCCATAGCTAGAACATTGTGAAAACAAGTACGCTCAAACCCATTCAACACATTCACATCAATGCCTTGGAGATCCAAAAAACTCTGACTAGATCTGTTTCCACCACTTCTACACTTACTGAAGCACACACGAGATTTTTGAAAACCTATTTAACATCATTAGACACTTCAACAAACCCTTGATACATCAACTTTATCATCAACAAGGACCAAAAATAAATCTAAGTTGATATCAATGCCAACCAAACATTAAGCCGTAATGCCAATAGTTATTTATTCTCATTGAACTTCTTTTAATCATTTTTTTAATTAATTTTTAGTTGTATTTATTTATCTATCAAATTATTTATACAATTTATTATTCATGTTCATTTCTAATTTCACATCCTTAACATACCGAGTTTGAGTAAAAATAGGGACAAGCCGGACAAGGATTAGTCTTTTCATTTCTTAACAATATGATTTTTTTTTCTTGTGCTTGGGATTACAACATGAAACCCACTAGGTAGAATTATGTTATTTCAATTTCACAAGTGAAATGTTTAATTTCTTGCAAACATGTTTGCTTTTCTGCAAGTATCTTTAGCCACTTTACTTTTGAATTTGTAGAACATTTCCAAGCTTGTGAACTACATATGTTTCATCTCCAAAATTACTAATTATGCCGATAGGCGTCCCCCCTTTTGGAATTGGCTACTTTAATGATTTTTTAATTAATCATTTTGATCTAATGGTCTAAACTGAAAGATTCCAGTATAAATCTTGAATCTCAAGTTCAAATTTCTATTAAACCAAACCAACAAAAAAAATTGTTTCACCCAAACAATGTAAGAAAAATTCATTTGGGCTCATTCCAAAAAAAACTATTAAATATTTTTAAAAACTTTGAATATAATCAATGACAACATGTTGCAATGGATCAGAACCTTTTGAAATGAACCATACTATGAATCTCGTTTTACCCAAACTGTGCACATAGATTTATTCAACAATATTCGAGGTCATCTTCATGAGCATTGCTAATTTAACACTAGAGCTAGAACTATCATGTGTATTTTAAGAGTCTCTCAGATTTCAATTAGAGAGTGGATATACAAAATGCATATAAAATGCAGACAACAGAGAGGTAGAATAGTTCTTCCTCTCAAAACTGATATTGATGTTCGCACAAGCCCACTCTAGCTTCATAGATTTTTGATAAATATTGATTTAATTTGGTATAAGAGCACATATAGGTAAATAAAATGGCAAGAAAATGTGAATGGGATTTTTCATAATAAATATTAAAATAGTTATTTTATATATTATATATTCTATCATATATTAAATAATATCACTACATTAATAAATATATTTAATATATACTCATAAAATTATATTAATTACATTGATAATTATTTTATATATGTTTGGGTCTTTTTGACATCTCTTTTAATATTTTTAATCCTCCCTACTCATATTGCTTCTCGTATATTCTCAAAAATTTCAACTTCAATAATAAAAAAATTTATACCTTCTAGGATTTAACATAACTCTTTTTGTTACTAAATTGTGTATATACTATTGCTCGATAAATGCAATAGCTTGAATTACAAATATAAATTTTAATAATTTTTCTATGTTGGTTTTACCATAGTAATTTATTGTCTTGTCCCTAAATAAATAAATAAATAAATCAAAATGAAATCAAACCTAGTGAAATGTCATTTAATGTTGTCTTGTCCCTAAATAAATAAATAAATCAAAATGGAATCAAACCTAGTGTAATTGAAATCAAACTGGTAAAGGAATTCTAAAATGAAAAGACATGGATTCATTCATGCAAAGTTTTCCCCTATAAATTTTAAGTAGTTAAAGTGATAGAATAAGTAGAACCCTAAAAAAATGAACCCGTAAATCAAAATAAAATCTTTAACATTAAATGGATAGTGGAAACGATGAAATAAAATGGAACTCTAGAAAATTTAAAGAGATAATAATCAACAGATTCAATAAAGGCATGCATAGAACCCTAAATTGTGGTATATGCATGTTTATATAGTTGTGGGCTAGCATACATAATAATATATTATTTCAATTTAGCATTAACAAGTTTAAAGTGCATCAACATTATATTGTTGATTTTGGTCTTATATTTACATTAAAACATTAGACAACATAACGTCCTAAATAAATTTGACCTAGATACATTTGAATTAAAAAAAACCAACAAATCAAACAACAAAGCACATTAATAAATTTGAATAAATAATAAAAGAATAATATCATTTTTCTAACTAAATGAAAATATATTCCAAATTAATTAAAAATCTATTTTGAATAGAATGAATAAGTCATAAATTTATTTTTATAGATTATATGAGTGTAAAAATGTAATGATTTTGGAATCAGATTTAAAAGAAAAAAAAAAACATTACAAATACATTTTATTTATGAATTAAAGTTTAATAAAACATATTCTAAAGATCACAAATTGAAGAGCCCTACAATGAATAAGTTCACAAACAATTTATGTGGTAATCTGTCTCTTTTAAAAACGAATAACTCACATACTTTACAATTTATAATTGAATATACATGATAATTCGTATTTACCATCCAACATTATAATGACATGTTTAAAATATTTCATATGACTGTACAAGTAGAATAATAAAAACAACCACAAACAACATTGAATAATTAATTAGAGTTGTTATCCTTCACTAGTCAAATTAAATTCAATAAACAATTAAAATATTATATTTCATCCAATATTAGGAAGTCTATTTCCAATGATTATCTTACAAAATTAATTCTCATTTCACTTGTAAAGACAATATAATTATTAATGATAAGAATATTTTTCCAAATTTATTAAGAAGACAATTTAAAAAAATTATTTATATATATATAAAAAATCATTATCTTTAAATTCCATATTTACATATTTTAAATTTCCACTTAAAATAATAAAATATTTGTCCTCTAAAATGATTCACATATTAAAAATATGTATATAATAAAAGCTATTAATTTATATGCGAAACTTAAAGTCGTCAATATATAATAAAATCTACTAATTAAGATGTCAAAATTAAAGTCATGGTACATTTTCAGGATATGTAATAATTACACGGGTATACTCAAAACTTTCAAAATAGATTCAAAGACAAATTCGATTTCAATTTGTTTTGATAAAGTGATCTTTACGTATTTGGAATTCAGAATATCAGTTGAATAAAGGGAAATTGTATCGTGGGTCTTTTCCACACGAAATACAAATTATATTGCAACTCTATAATCAAGGATTCAAGGAAACTCTAATGAGATGTATGTCTCATTTAGCTATAAAAACCCTTTTTCTTATTCCAGATAACCTTAACAATGTGTATAGTAAGTGTTAGAATTCATTGCTTTGGTTTAACAAGAGAATTCCCCTACCAGATTGAGTTTCATTATGATTAGTGAAACATATTTAAGCTTTGTCTTTTGGTTGAGAATTTGAGATTAATATAAATAAATTATATTTTTGTTTTTATAAACTAAATAATAAATAAAATCTTGATATTATTTGTTTGTTTATTTTCAACATTCTAATCATATTCATCATCTAAGTATATTTTTTATTTGTGTTATTTTTAACAATCATCATTTTCTATCTCTAAATTATTTGTTTGTTTATTTTCAACATTCTAATCATATTCATCACCCTAGTATATTTTTGATTTGTGTTCTTTTTCCTCTTTCAGTGAGTTGCATCAAGAACCTTGAATATGTCCTATTTGTTCACATATCCAACACTAAAAATTTGTATTATTATCATCTCATTCAAATCTATCTAAAATTTTAGTTCTATAATATCATCTCATTTAGTAAACCCTCATTAATAAAAATCTCTACACGTATTACAGTGGCACTAAAAATGTTATGGTATACCTAATTTTTAGAAAACATTTTGAAAAAGAAAACAATTTTATATAAATATTTTACTTGTTATAATTAATAAAATTTATAATAATTTATTGTACATTAATTTAGATTGTTAATTTTTGAAATTGTTAGATTCATAAAGTGTTTTTGTTTTTTTTAAGTGGGGTTACATTTATACTATCATTCCAATTACACAAACCAAAGAACACAAACAAGCATCATTATCTATCTCTAAATTATTTGTTTGTTTATTTTCAATATTCTAATCATCTTCATTATCCAATTACATTATTGGTTTGTGTTCTTTTGAACAAAGGTCATTATGTCACCCTGAATGAGAGATGCACAATTGAAATTCCTTTTCCCTAATTTGACACACTATGATAAGATGATGTTTTTGTTTATTTAACACGATTATTTCTCTAATTCCATACTCTTGATGTTTTTATAATTGTAGAGTGGGATTAAAAATTTAGTGGTATACCCAACTTTTAGAGAAAAAATTGAAAAAGAAAAAAAATTATATAAATATTTTATTTTTTTCTTTCATGGAATTTATCATAACTTATTGTGTATTGTATTTAATGTTATAAATACTTTTTTGGTATTATTGTTTGTTCTTTTATTTTATTTATTTCATTAATTTATTAAAATTGTTAGATTCATAAAGTATTTTTATTTTTTTAAGTGGGGCTATATTTACACTACTATTCTTGATAAAGAAGTTTCCCATAGGTTTCATTCGCTGTCATGCAAAGAAAATTTTCATTTCCCCAAATATGATTTGAATAAGTGCCATTATCTATCATTAAATTATTTGTTATGTATGTCCAATCTAGCCATCAAAACTAATTTTCCTAGTCCAGATAACCTTAACAAGAGAATTAGAATTCAATGTGCTTCTTTAACAAGAGAATTCCCTTAGAACATTGAGTTTCTTTTCTTTATGATTACTGGAAAATGTTTAAGTTTTTTTTTTGTTTGAGTATTTGCAATGAATATAAATAGATTATATTTGTATTTATATAAACCAAATGATTAATAAAATCAAGAGATTATTTGTTTGTTTACTTTTAACATTCTCATCATCTTCATCATCAAGTGCATTTTTGGTTTTTGTTCTTTTTCCTCTTTGAGTGAGTTGGGACAAGAACCTTGAAGATGCCATATTTTTTCACATATCCAACACTAAAAAGTTATATATTTGCAAAAATTTTAAGTTTATTTTATTTCAGAATTTTCATCACTAAATTTTTCAATATTTATGTGTGTTATTAAGTTCAATATTTATGTTTTTTTATTAATATTAATAAACATTGATAAACATAATTTTTTAAAATTGGCATAGAAATTATTAATATTGATATTATTGATATTATTGATATTATTATTATTATTATTATTAATTATTTAAAATTAAAAATATTTTTATTAAAACAATTTTTTTTTTGGTAAGTAAGACTAATTCTATTAAGTGAATGTATGGTACAAGAAGAGTTTAAAATCAAGAGAAGCAAGAAACAGGCCAACCGGAAATGATAAATTATCAACCTCGGTCGCGAAGAGTGAGCAAGTAACATACAAAGAACAGTGAAGTGTAACTAGGAAATACAGAAGATGGAGGAAGGGTTTTACCCAACATGGGCAGAAACCTCCGAACGAGATATTTTTCCTATCTTTTTGTTAACTTTGACCCATCCAGATTTGTGTAGTTGGGCTAGAACCACTTGTAGATTGTTGTTGACTACTGGAGGTGGCTCCTTATCTGAGTCAAAAGAGGAGGATTCATGTGAGCGTTTCTAAGAGGTCATTGTGCAAGGGGTTCCCTCAAGGACTTTGAATGATGAGTCTTTTGTTTTCTCCATTTATACGTCAATCTCTTCATCGTCTGAGCCTGAGGAGTCATCTTCGTCCATAGGAGGCATGTTACAAGATGTCCATCTTTTGGGTTTTGGCTTGGGGATGTTTTTCTTTTTTTGTGTGAGGAACTTGGCACAAGAATTCTGAAGGTTCCCTGTCTGGTGACAGTGGTGGCAACGAAAGGCGGTGTTCTCATAATATAGAATCTATGTCCACAGGAAGTCTCCAATATTGAGGTTGATATGATCTGAAAAACCTTTACTTATGTCGACTTCAGCACATACTTTGCCATATGTGTATAGCCCTTGGTACTCCCAAAGGGGATCTGTTGCTACGTAGCGGCCCAGGGAGTTTCCTATTCCTTGGAAAAATGATGGGTGCCATAAGTGAGTAGCTAAATTAGGAAGCCTGACCCAAACATGGATCTTGGTGACGATTGGCGTTGAGGGATAAAAATCTAAGAACCAAGGGGTAAGGAACAGTCTTGCTGGTCCCCAAAACCACGGTCCTATTGATACCACTCTCTTGTAATCCTTGTCATGATCGAACACAACAATGAAGAAGACCTTTGAGCAGAAGATAACTGTGCAGTTGTGGGTCCAGTTCACGTAGATCCAGTCATAGAGATCTTTTGAGCACGGCCAAAGTCCATTGAATCTACAGATGATGGCAATTTCTGCATATTTTTTAAGCTGCTCTGCTAGTTTTTGATGGGAAATCTCTATAGAGGGAACTTCCTCCATCTTGTTAACCAGAAAAGGCTTGGGAGTAGTAGTGAATTGCTTTTTGTTCTTGGGCTATGCATGGAAAACATCCTTATAGGAGAAAGCTGGAGTAGATGAAGATTGCCCCACATCCCCCCTCTTAAACGAAGGGTTTGAACTACAATAACGTCTTTCTCAATGTTATAGAATGAAAGGGGAAAAGAGGCATCAAGTTGTTTACCTCCATATAAAAGCCTTTGAAGGGTTGAGGGAATCCCCAGCCTGTGCTCTAGGGCTTGCAGAAGTTTCTATACTATGTCCGATGAGCATACCCATATCAGTAAGGATTTACCCCTGAGGAGCGAGATCTAGATTTGAAAGGCAGGAGAGGATGGATCTGGGAGATCCAGGCTGGCCAGAGTCGTTGTAGAGCCCAACTTGATGACCCATGCCTGTTGGATGCATTCCGTGAGCTTTTTTGAGTTCCTACTGCTATCCCATGAGCATGGCCTGCCCATGGGGTCCTTCGTTTTCCCATTTTTCAGGCTTTTGGGGAGTTGTAGGGGTAGATGGAGGTTACCCTGATATGCTACGCCGTCAACATATCTAGTGGTCCTCCAGGGACTTGATCTCAGTCCATGCAACTGGCTTCCTGCATATTTGATTGCAAGAACGAAACTAAGTGGCCGCGAAGCTAGGGAATTCTGGGCTTTCAGATTCGTAGTGTTCTGCATTTTCTTACCAGTGTGAGAGATGAGGGGTATCATTGCAAGTGCGCTCCAACCTGTTATGCCCTCGAAGACCTGTGAAGATAGAGTATCCTCTGCTACGCGTGCATTGGGGAGATTCACACCTGCTTTCTTTGCCTTTTTTGCAGTGGGTCTACGGTTCGTGTTTGGCTCGAGTTGGATCGAGGGCCTGCTGGGTCTCTAGTAACCTTGGAGCGCAGGCCATAGAAGTAGCTCACCGGCGGTGGCATGCAGCAGGGAGTTGCAGGCTAGAACCAGAGTGTTAGGGTTCATCTTGGCCATCTTTGTGTTCTACCTAATTTCCTTGATTCATATTAACATTACTAATTTAATAATATAAACTGATATTAACTTTAATAATAAATACAAATGTTTCAAATTAATAAAAAAATTATTAATATTAATTTTAAATATCAATGTATCTTCTAATTTTAATTAATATTAATATTAATAAAACATATAGATGTCAATGTTAAACATAGAAATTTATATAAAATAAAAATTTGTATTTATACATTAATTGTTGGGTATGTGTTATATTCTTTCCATGACTAATCACATGCGGGGGGGTCAGTTCGGGGTTGGGGGTAGCACCTAGGGAAAAAAAACCTGGTCCTTATTTTTCGGTGGGCGGACCCGCCCATGGTTTTGTGCATGGGTTTGCACACGGTTTTGGGGCATGATGGTTTTTGGCCCTTGGTATTTTGTAGATCCAGTCAAGGGAACTACGGTTATGTTCTAATATAGGGTTAATGGATTGGGGTTTATGTATGATTCGACATGTATATATATGTGTTGTAACACTAAAAGGAATATAATGAAAAATAAAGCTGGTTGTCCTCATTTGGGATCCAGGGGAAAATATCTGTGTATATATGTTTTATGTTTTATGCACTCTCTATTGTTTATTTTCTGTTTTAAGATTCATTTGCAGATAATTTCTGTACAGGGTTAAAACATAAATTTGGTATCAGGGTTGTTTCAGCTTCAAGGGGACACCTTTGCTATTGAGGGGTTTTTTGCTCGGGCCTAAGGTAGACCCTATTCAGTGGGAGATCTGCGGGATCGATTCTTGTGGAGAAAGAAGATGGTGAACGGTGGGAAGATAGAGATTGAGAAATTTAATGGTCTGAGTTTTGAGTTGTGGAAGCTCAAGATGGAGGATCTGCTGGTGGATAAAGACCAGTTGATCACGGTAGATCCAGGTACTAAACCAATGGCAATGTCAGAGGAAGACTGGAAGAAGTTTGATCGAAAGGTGAAGAGCACAATACGGTTGTGTGTCTCAGATTCAGTATTGTTGAATGTATCTGGGGAAGCTACGATGAAGAATTTGTGAGAAAAACTTAGGAATTTGTACCAATCTAAGTCTCTGGTGAATAAATTGTTCCTGCGGAAAAAGATGTATAACCTGAGTATGAAGGATGGAAACTCAGTGACAGAGCATCTGAACGCCTTCAATACTGTGGTTAGTCAGTTTTCATCTGTTGATATTAAAATCTCAAATGAAGATAAGTGCGTCAGTTTTTTGTGTTCTCTACCAGACTCGTGGGACAGTCTAGTTATTGCAATAGGTATCAATGCAACTACCTTGAATTTTTATGACATTGTCTCATCCTTGCTGTCAGAGGAAATGAGATGGAGAAATATGAAGGGTCATAATGGAGATGCCTTATCTATACGAGGAAGGTCCCGGAACAAAAACAAGAATAAGGTTTCGAGTCGGAGATATAAATCTAGAGGGAGATATAAATCTCCTGGAAAGTTTGTAAAGGTGTGTTGGAAATGTGGAAAGGAAGGGCACTACAAAATGGACTGCAAATCTAAAGCTCCTGAGAAAGGAAAGGGATCTGATGATGCTCCTTTTGCAGAGGAAAAAACTGCCTCAGATGAAGGTGGGGATGTTTATTTGGCTTCTTCTTCAAATACACATGTAGATCATGAGTCATGGTTGATTGACTCAGGTGCATCCTTTCACTTCACTCATAGGGAGTGGTTCTGTGAGTATGAGAAATATGATGGTGGTGATGTATTCTTAGGTGATTATAGGAAGGCTAGAATCGTCAGACATGGAAAAGTCAAGCTGAAGCTGCAAGGTGGAAGGATTAGAACACTTCTTGGTGTTTTGTACATTCCTGCATTAGCCATAAATCTGATTTTTTCAAGCAAGATGGATGATGCAGGTGTAAAAACAGTGTTCGCGAAAGATGCCTGTAAGATGGTTTGGGGAGCACTGGTATTAATGCAAGGTGTTTGGATTGGATCTCTGTACAAGCTTCAGGGCAGCACTATTATTGATGGTTGCAATAGTTCTGTGGTTCCCGAAAGTTGAGCGTAAAGCCTAGCAGTCTCTGCAGAAAAGACCATGCTATGGCACTGCATGGAAATGGTATGGTAGAAGGTATGTCTAATAGCTCTCTGGATTTTGATTTCTATGAACATTATGTGTATGGGAAGCAGAATCGAGTGAGTTTTCCTTCTGGTGCTAAGAGGGAAAACAACATATTAGATCTTCTACACAGTGATTTGTTTGGACCTGTGTCGTTTCCATCACTAGGTAAGTCGGTGTACTATGTTTCATTCATAAATGAATTCTCAAGGAATACATGGATATATTTCTTGAGGAAGAAATCTAAATTCTTTGACAGATTTAAAAAATTTAAGGCTTTGGTGGAAAACCAGACAGAGAAGAAGAGAAAGGTGTTGAGGATAGATAATGGTGGGGAGTTTTGCAAGAAGGAATTTGAAGAGTTCTGTAAGAAGTGTGGTATGGCATGGAAAAAGACTACTCCATACACACCTCAGCAAAATGGAGTTGCAGAAAGAATGAATAGAACACTGATGGAAAAGGCAAGAAGAATGCTTATTGGTACCGGGTTAGGACAAGAATTCTGGGCAGAGGCAATGGAGACTACATGTTACTTGGTTAATAGATCACCTTCATCAGTGTTGGAGGATAAGACTCCACATGAGGTATGGACTGGTAAGAAACCCTCTCTTTCACATCCAAAGACATTTGGATGTGATGCATATGTAGATGTTCCAAAGGAGAAAAGGAGAAAGTTGGATAATAAATCTGAAAGGTGCATCTTTATTGGGTATAAGGATTGCTTAAAGGGTTACAAGCTTTGGAACCTAGAAACAAGGAAGGTTTTGTACAGCCAGGATGTGGTGTTTAGAGAGGTGAAAGATGTTGTTAAACATGAATTCCTACCAAAGGAACTTGAGAAGATAGACTTTGAGCTAAAGGAGGATGAATCAAACTCTAAAAAAGAAGAATACTCAGAAGAGAAAGAACCACAAACTCCAGTTGTGAGAAGATCAGTTCGGGAAAGAAGACAACCAGAAAGGTATAGTCCATCTGCTTTCTGTTTAAATTTTGCTTTAACTATAACTGATGATGATCCCAGAAATGTCAGGGAGGCAGTAGATTTAGAAGTTGGAAAAATCTGGAAGGAGGCCATGGTTGATGAAATGGCATCCTTGCACAAAAATAAGGCATGGGATCTGGTGGAGTTGCCGGCTGGAAGGAAGCCCATCGGGAGCAAATGGGTGTTTAAGAAGAAGATGAATGTAGAAGGCAAGGTGGAGAAATACAAAGCTCGATTAGTAGCAAAAGGTTATTCCTAGGTCCCGGGAATTGATTTTGGTGATATTTTTCTCCTGTTGCCAAGGTTACTTCTATTAGACTACTTTTATCTGTTGCTGCTACATTTGATTTTGAGGTAGAACAGATGTATGTGAAGACAACATTTCTTCACGTGGATCTGGAAGAGGAGATATACATGAAGCAACCTGAACGATTTATGGTAAAGGGTAAGAAAGAACTGGTATGCAGGTTAAAGAAGTCTCTGTATGGGTTAAAACAGTCACCAAGGATGTGGTATCAAAAATTTGATACTGTAATGTTCCAAATTTTTCTTCAATAAATTGGAACATTAAATTTTGTCTAAACTCATTTAGGAGATGAATAATTGGGTAAGGATTCCCAAATATAATAAAAACATAAATAAAATCCCTCTAGTATGAAAATGGATCAGCCATGGAACCAGATTTCACACCCTCATGTGTGAAAGGAGATATTTGCAAAGAGGTTTGACCTAGTCAACCAGCGCAGGGTATGAGTTGGAAATCACTACATGACAACGTAGGAGGGAAGCCTCTAGAGGAAGGGAAACCCTAATTCTAAGTAGGGCCCATGAGGAGTCTCCAATTACTATATAAATGGAGGGGAGGAGAGCTATTGGCATTCATGCATATGTTTATGATATTGAGTTGGTCATTTTGACTTCTTGAGCACGCTGGTTGTTTAACAAGTCTGCAGCATTGTTTAGTGCACCAAGTGTCTCCGTTCGGAGATCTCACCCTTAGCCCTAAGCGACTTTGAGTGCCTGCACATGTGAGGTTGTCCCATCATTATTTCTGGCTCGAGACCGAAGCATCATCCTCCAGGACAATGTTATTGCTGCAGCAGCATAATACTGTGTTGTAGGGTGTTGTCGTGGAGACTCCACAACACCTCTTCCATTACTTGTTTTTCAGAGGGGGAGTCTTTCTTGCCTTTGGAGGATCAATTTGGAAGCTGAGAGCTTATGTGCAGATCTTGGCATCAGGCCAACACATATTCTTGCCCCTACTGCGTAGTTTGCTCTAATAACTGTGTTATTTTCATAGTGCATTTGCTGTGGGGTTTTGAAGATTGATTGGAGGGTGGGATCTCAATTGTAAGGATCAACCTTCCACTTTGGATATACATTGGAGGAGGTTTACTTCAGATATTTTCATCTTATTCATCCTTCTCTACATATTTCTAGTTCCGGAGATGTCGTAGCTCCCTAACTACTCCGGCGTTTTTTCCATTTTGTATGTTTTATCCAATCCTTTAGAGGATTGATGTATTACTATTTCTAAGGGTTAGAGCTTTGCTCCCCTATTTTATTTGAGCCATATATTGTCATATCCATGTATTGACATCATTTCGGAGCAATATTCTATCATAGACTGCGTCCTCATAGCCTGGGTTTATACAGAAATAACAATGTTCTTTCATATTCATGTACGCGTATTAATGAGGCTTGTATTTATTTTCTTGAGAGGTTGTTTCCTCAAGACGTGTACACTCTTTTTGCTGCTATACATTATTCTTGGCTATATGTTCATCTTCTTGTCTCACAGCTCATTGTAAAATGATGTCTTTTCATGGTATGCTCATATATGCGTTTGCATATTGTTGCAAGTCACTTTTGAGTGGGATTCTTCAAGCAGTTCTATAGACAAAGTCTGGAAAGGGTTAGGTAGCCTCCAGATCTCATCCTCTTTCAGAGGCAGAATATCCGGTAAATGCCCTCCCAGTCCATCTCTGGTTGGAGTTTGCCGTGTTTTAGAGATATCCTCGAAATGAGATATTACAGATACTTATATATGGGGACTTGGCTTCACAAAAAGCAAGGAGGATCACTGTGTTTATTTTAAATTAATTGGTGACCATGTTATTTATTTTCTCTTGTATGTGGATGATATGTTGTTGATTGGAAAAGACAACGAAATTATCCATGATTTGAAGACGCAACTATTCTCCAAATTTGACATGAAGGATCTTGGTGCTGCAAACTATATTTTGGGCATGGAAATTAAGAGAGATCGGGAAAAGGGGAAGCTATGATTAAACCAGAGGAAGTATGTAGAGAATATATTGCAGAGGTTCAATATGTAGGATAGTAAACCGGTGAATTTTTTGATTCCTGTAGGTACAAAGCTGTCTGCTGAATAGTGTCCCAAGGCACAAGAAGAAGAGGAGGATATGTCTCGTGTTCCATATGCAAGTGCAGTGGGTAGCCTAATGTATGAAATGGTCTATACTAGACCAGACATTGCACATGCAGTTGGAGTATTGAGCAGGTTTATGTCAAACCCATGGAAGGTGCATTGGACAACAGTGAAGCGGGTTTTCACATATTTGTGTGGCACTAGTGATTATGTCTTGTGCTACCAGGGAAGACCAGGATTGGAAAGAGTGTTGGACATTCATGGTTTTGTTGATGCATACTGGGCTGGAGATTTGGACCGAAGAAGATCTACAAGTGGGTATGTGTTTAGCCTATTTGGAGGTGCAGTAAGTTGGATGAGTAAAAGACAGTCTATAGTGTCTCTTTCAACTACAGGGGCATAATACATAGCAGCCACTCATGCAAGAAAAGAAGCAGTTTGGTTGCAGAGATTGTGTTCAAGTATGGGGTTGGTGCAGAAAGCTATAAGGATAGACTGTGATAGCCAAAGTGCAATTTTCTTGGCTAAGAACCCTACTTATCATTCAAAGACAAAGCACATTGATGCTCAATATCAATTTCTGAGGGATATGTTTGAGGCTAAAAGGGTGTTGCTGATAAACATGGACACCTTGAAGAATGTTGTAGATGCATTGACGAAGTCTATGAGCACTTAGAAGTTCTCTTGGTGTAGAGAAACAATGGGTGTTGTAGAGTTTGGCTAATGACTAAGCTCTCCTGTGGCCCCCTGCGGAAAGAAAACAACAAGTGGGAGAATGTTGGGTATGTGTTATATTCTTTCCACAACTAGTCACGCGCGGTGGGGTCAGAAGGGGGGCGACAACCCCCCCTGTTCGGGGTCTGGGGCAGCACCCTGGGAAAAAAATTTTGATCCTTATTTTTTGGTGGGCAGACTCGTCCATGGTTTTGTGCATGGGTTTGCACATGGTTTTGGGGCATGATGGTTTTTGGCCCCTAGTATTTTGTAGATCCGCTCAAGGGAACTACGATTATGTTCTAATCCAGGGTTAATGGATTGAGGTTTATGTATGCTTCTGCATGTATATATATGTGTTGTAACACTAAAGGAATGTAATGAAAAATCAAGTTGGTCGTCCCGATTTGGGATTCAGGGGAAAATCTCTGTGTATATATGTTTTATGTTTTATGCTCTCGATATTGTTTATTTTTTGTTTTAAGTTTCGTTTGTAGATAATTTATGTACAGGGTTAAAACCTACATTAATGTGAACATTGTCATTAAACATGAATATAAATATTTCATTAAAGAATAGGATTGATAAATTTAGGTTTATTTAGGTTCAATGACATTATAATTTAACTTTAGTTTTTTTTAGATTCAATGACATTAGAGTTAAAAATTTGGTATTTTTACATCATTTGATTCATGTAGCATTAGGTTATTTAATATTTAAAAAAATGGCTTTTTGTTATTATTTATATTGAACATCAAAAAATTAACATCAATATTAAACATAGACATTAATAGAGACATAAAATAGATTTATTAACATTAATAATATTGGATTGTAAACAATAGGTTTATAAAATTGTGAGTTGTTTTTCACTATTTTAATAATGTTCTTATCACTCATATGATTTTATACAATATGTATAGTTGAATTTTATTACATCTGTAGATGGAAAATTGCTTATGTATGCTAATTTTAAATTTATTTAAAAAATTAATTGAATTTTTTTTGTTGATATCACATGTGTTTTCTTTTATGTTAGGTGACTTCTTTATTTGATAATGGATCGAGATATTTGGAGTTGCCTTCCATTCGAAATTCTTGAAATTTTCTTCCTGTGACTCCCTTTATCGATTCTGATAAATTTTAGCACTATTTGTAAGCAATGGAAGAATGTTTTGTAGAATCCTTCTTTCTTATTGCATTGCAAGCATATCTCTACAACGAATTTGGATTTATGGTTCCTTTCCTCAATGATGAAGACAATTATTTTGTTGTTGAATACCTTAATCAGAATGGGCACATATCTCATTTACATTTTCGATTCATAGATTCAAGATAAAAAATAGAGTCTACTGTTGGAGCAATGGTAGTTTTATCCTTACCAACAAAATGCTCCCATTCACACAACTATTTTGTAGTGAATCCATTTACAAATGGCTTTAAAAACATTGGGCCAATACAAATTGGAGACTCAGGATTCTTTTCATTATTGGAAAATGTAAGCATCAGAAAATATGATTTGGTTGTTCTAAAACATACCTATGATAGAATGTAGTATAAATTTTATGTTTACAGTAGTCTTGATATGGTTTGGCGAAGGGCATATCTTCCCTTTGGTGGCACCTCACCCCCTAAGAATGGAGTATTTTATAAAAGTAAATTATTTTGGCTCTATCTAGACAAGGAGTATGAAGATTATACTCAATATGGGTATACAATCCACTGGTTTGATGTAATAAAAAATGAATAAGGTTTTTCATTTGTTCCAATCACTGACATACAGTGTATGTCATTAGCAATATATAAGAATCAGTTGATAAGCCTTTTCAATGATGGCGCCACTTCTATATGGTCAATTGAAGAAATAGATAATTTCCAATTTGGTCACCCCTGTGTTGAATGAGCAATTGACTACTTTGAGGATGATTCGGGCTTTGGATGGAAGTTGTTGAAAGAAATTTCTACAGATATAAAGATCAAATGTCCTGGTTATCTCCCATTTCGAACAGTCCTGTAGAAATTTGAATAACTGTTAAATTATTCACCGAGATTATCCTGATCACACACTATTTGAGCTTCATGCATATTACATAACCTCTTCTACTATTGATCATCAATTTGCGGAAATTAAACAATCACATGCGCACATTAAAACCATAAACAATCACACATATAAACACAGTATTTATGGGAAAGCTTAAAGCTGAAAACCCCCAACTATCTGTATATTATAATGATAGAGATCATGTAACAATCATTGTACAAACTCCTTACAAGCTCTTAGTACAATCTCCAATTGTTACACACTACACAAGCTCAGATCATACAAAACACTTGCTCCAATCTGCTCCACCTGTTAGCCAGCCTCTACCGCACAATCCAATATGGATAAGCCCCGATCCGTGTTCAAATCCTACCAAAGATGCACCGCGCAATCATTGGCTTCTCCATCAATGTGTACTCCTCATGCACCTGGGGATAGTCACAACCGATAAATACACTTGCTTTCTCAATCACCTCTACCGGTCTCCACCGCTGTCACCTCTTACGCACTCCAATTAACCTCATTATTTGATCCTTTTATGAGCATAATTAGTGAATTAATTAATAATTAATTCACACCACTCTCACTAGTGTATCAATCAGTTAGACTAGATACAACTAGCTCAACTATGTTTAGATTAGTCAAACTGAACACAACTCCATTAACTTCCTCAATCAACTCCACCAAACTCTGTCACATGAGTTCTAACTGAAGTATCCATGCAATAGCTCCACATAACCCTCAGGAATAGTTTAATTCCTTCTGTCAGCTCCTGTGCCACATCTGTGCACTTAACTGAAGTGCTCCAAGAGAATAAGATAATGTTTAGAGCCCAAATATTATTAAGAGCTAATAATATTCGACATATCTATTTTTAGACTGGCAATCTAAAAATAGATTCCGCCCAATATGTCTAAAAATAGAAGTCCATCTATTTTTTCCGACTTGACCAACCATCCACAAATAGCATCCTGCAAATCATAGAACATGATCCATATGTCTAAAAATAGACATAGTCTAAAAATAGACTTTGCGCCAAAAATACGCTGCGGGCCCACTTAGTGAAGGCGACTCCTTTCCACTAAGCTCATCATCTTGTTGCAATCTCAACAAGTCCAGGGTGTCGTTCTCATGTGCAACTGCAGTGAAGTTAATTTCCTATTATATGACATCATGATGGGCCTCTGTTTTCCAACAGATATTGATATTTTAACTAATCAGTGGATGTATGGGTTTTGGTCTCCAACGTTGTAGGACTGCAATGTTTTGATTGAGTCTAGAAAGTTTTTTGCAGTTGCTCCTCGTATGGATTCTATTAATGAGATTCCACCATTAGATATGGGCATGGAGTCTTAGGCTATTACTCCTATTAGGATTTCTTATATATATTTTCATTTTATATACTCTCTGTGGTTGTGGAAAATATTTACTTTTTTTTTAGTTTACATACTTTTGGCTCTGTATGCTAATAATTTAAAATTACGATTTTATGGATATTTTTATGCCTCCACCTAGAATTTATTCTATATGTGTATGTATCGGATGTTGCATATTTAATCCCATTGCAAATTGTTGGAAAATATTTCTTATTTTTGTTGGGCCGCGAATACAACCACTTTTTAACACTTATTTCATCCATTTATACTCTTATTTATCATGTAATTTTATCATAATTTATCATATAAATCAATTTTATAATTATTTATGCTCTTATGGATAAATATTATTTCTTCTCCTTTATTTTTAATAAATTAGTGATTATTATGCATAATTTTATCAATGATGGTTTATTAATATATTTTGTAACAACACTCACCATTTTAGCCTTCAAGATATTTTCCAGATTGCAGATTTGATCTCCAGCACATCATTCAATATTCCAACTCACAAATTCGCTGGAATAAGAAGTGTCAGTTTTGCGTTGGACATTCGAGGCAAATGGAGAACAATATGGAAAATCGGAAACATGGGTTTTTTCCATAACGGACCGAATTAACTTTAGTAAAGAACGGTATGCTCAAATTCGGCCTGTATTAAGAGAAACGAAAATTTCTCTGAGCACGATTTTTCCAGATTCGCTGTTGTGGCCCTTTTCCAAATTCTTCCAGTTGCAATACCAAATTTGACTTGTTCCTATTGAAGATTGATGAAAATATATTTTCTTTCTGATCAATTGGTTGGGGAAAATCCAATCTTGTTATGAGGGATCATATTTACTATTTAATTTCCCCTCTTTCTGATTATAAAAGGAGAGCATGTATTATGTATTGGGGGGATGGAGAGAATTCCTGTTGTAATTTTCAGAATTGTTCATCGACTCTTGTTAATTAAAACAGAGTATGATTACTTGTAAAATCTACTCCATATGATCAATAAATAAGTTGTGTTTCTGCTCATTCGATTATTCTGAAGTAACTTAGCAGTGCTCACTGGCAGCTAAGGGCCTGGCCTCTGGTGGAGTTCACTACGTCTTTGTATTATATTTCCGCTTCTTGCAATGTGTGAGTGATTTGATTTAACATTTATTTCTTTTAATCGCATTGCTATTTCAACTTATTAGTTTACAATCTGCAAAGAGTTTGGTTTTGCTTTTGAGAACTTGCCTAATTTACTTTCATTAGCAGCATTAATGATTTAGTTCAATTTCCATTTTCATTTAGTTTTTTTAATGCAAGATCATCAACTGTAGAGAATACTGGTTATTTCTCCCACATTCCCAGATTGATTGTCTTGTTCCAGTTTGATTTCAATTGCATCAATTTCTAGAGGAATGAGTTATTGCTACTGTATCTTCGATTGATGTTTGCTGAGTGAATAGTTAGATTTTACAGCATTTGAGTTTATGTTGTTGTAATTAGATTTCTTTTTCAAGCATCCATTTAATCTTGTATTTAGAACACTGTACTACATCTTTCATAGCATTACTCTTAGCTCAATTGCAGCCTCAAACAGAGTACACTCTTAAAATAAAAAGTCATTCCTGGATTGATAATTAATGTGAGATAAATAAGTGTTAAAAAGAAACCTTTTATACCTCAACATTTTGGCATTGTTACCGGGAAGAGTGTATGCCATTTAGAAAGAGTGATGCATATTTAATTTTTTCTGCTTGGGAAGAATTGGGTATTAAAGACGGAAGGTAAGAACCTGCGCACCAAGAAAGAAACACACTTGTTCACTGACCCGCTTCACAACAGAATTGAGTGAAAGCTGAAGGTAGGAATGAATGCTTGCGTTTTCTCGAATTTTAGAGGTAGAATTTTTGAAAAATAATCTTGTAATTCCACTCGAGTGGTGATGTAAGCACCACCCATTTCACTAACCAATTGACAGAAACATTGGAAGGAGGATCCCTAAAGAAACACATAAAGAACATCTTCTATTATGGTAAGAAATGGCTCACATTGCAACTTTTGAATTCCCTATCAAAGATCTAGGAGGAGTGACACAAATGCACATAATTCCCCCATTGTCTCTACCAAATTTTCATGGTTTCACAAATGAAGATCCAGATACATTCGTATTTGAGTTTGAAACACTTTGTAGAGGATATGATTATTGTACTAATGATCAAAGGTTGAAAGTGTTTCCTCTTACTCTAAAAGGAGCAGCTTTCCGATGGTTCATGAGCCTAGGTGGGAACTGCATCCAAACATGGGAGGACATGAAGAACATATTCTTGAAGAAGTACCAAGACTACTGCAAATCCAATGAAGATATTTTCGATATGATACAAGGGGAAGATGAAAGCTTGGAGGACTATGTAGAGCGATTTCGATACAACCTTCAAAAATCAAAGCATAAGCATTTGGAAAAAGAGATCTTGAAAACACTCCTTCTTAAAGGAATCAAAGATGAATTTTTAGAACTCTTAAATCTGATAGGAAAAGGTGATGTTTTTCAATTATCATATGATGATGTTTGTGAGTTGTGCATAAGGTATTCAAGAGGAATTTCCAAGGCTGGTAAGAATTCTAGAGAAGTTTCTTCTTTCTTTTCCAAATTTACTACAAGAACAAGAGACATAAGAGCTGAAATCAATGTTTTATTTGGAAATTTTAAATATGATTTTATTATCTCTCTAAATTCACAATTGAATGTTTTGCAGGTTCGGAAAAATCAAGAATTTGATGAAGTGTTTTTCCCTCATTACCGAAAGGAGCATCCCATAGATAGTTGTTCTTCCTTATCTAATTTGGAAGTGGCATATCAAAGAGATGGGGAAGCTACAACAAGGTCAATAGGTATGGTTCAAAACACTTCCTCTCCATTCTCTTACTTGCATAATCCATTATGTAATACTCATATGTTAGGGCAGCCATGCAAATCTCAATATAACCACCACCAATCTTGTCTACAAGCTTGGCATGGTTCACTTTATGATTGCATAATTACTCTCCCTCATCTTGTAGCACAAACACATATTCCAGCCCTTCCACAACATCTTGCTTGCCTATCAAAATCATCCACTCAACCCAATCAACTACATCATCAAGAGGCTCCATTCCCTACACAATTTCCTGCTCAACTCATTCCACACCCTCACCATAATAAACTAGTACAACATGCTTACAGTGTTGAACTGCAAAATTTACCCACCCTTCCCACCCATTCTATCTCACATGCACTATTGGAGAAAACTTACACTGAGACTCAGAATGTATCAAATCCAAAAATTGTAGAAGTTATGAAAGAAAATGAAGTTTCTTCTAGTTTGCACCAACAAACCATTTTAAAAGCTCAAGAACTTCATGATATGATGGCTATGGGAAATCAAGAAAGTAAGGGATATATTGAAGATTGGTTTCAGTTCATCATTTTTTTGCAACATCACTCCATGCTTCAACAATTTTTGGCACCATTTTTTCAAGGGGAGTTGGCTTCTCATACCCTAATTTTTATCAACATGCGTTTTTCAAATTTGGGTATGTACACAATAGAGGCCTTATTTCTAAAATCAATCCACTAGAAATAATCTTATACATAAACATATTCAATTCTAAAAGAAGAGTAGGATAGTGGAGAAAATAAAATAAATAAGGAAATAAAACAAACACATTTTTTTATTTTTGTAAAAATAGTTATTTTTTTGTTACAACACGCTGTGGAAATCAACATTGATGATAAATGTTCTAATTTATTTGTGTATGTAGATGAATTATATTTAAAATAAAAATTCTACAAACACTCATATTCATTTTTATCATCAATATAGAAAAATTTCTTGAATATCATTTTTTTGGCTTGCAGGCTTGATGAAATTTATGAAAACAAAGTTGGGACAGTCATGTTTTGAGGGACCAAAATTGAATATTTTTAAAATATATTTCTATAATAAGTATCCCTTGATTTCTACTTTCCAACCCAATTTGAATCAATCCATTTGGATTTGAAATGAAAAATTTAGAACCAAAACATTGACAGGGTGTCTAGTAGGCAGCTCAAGAACATAGTTGGGACAGTCCGGTTTTGGAGACCTAAATGACTATATTTTTAAAAATTTGTTTCTATGGTATATTTATTTATGAATCTAGTTTAAAAAAAAAATTTAATCACTCAATTTCGATATCGTATGAGGAATATATGACCAAAATACAGACTGCCTATCATAAATCAGCACTCTTGAAACTCTGTTTTCTTGGCTGTTCACTAGCGTATTTGGCCCATCAATTCTTCTTGTCTTCAAAATATTTTTCTATTGGAGATAAATAAATGAATCTAATTTAATCTTCAATTTTAATCGGTTCAATCTGCCATTAAACGGAAACTTTATGCTTGAAATATCAACTGTTGGTCTAAGTTGGAAAATCGAAAATGACTCTATTATATAGGTTGTTTTAAGAAAATTTGACATATCATAGCATTGAATTTTTAAAACCAGTTTCTATTGGAGATAAATTTTTTAATTAGCTCTCATTTGACTTTGGAATCACTCAAATTTGACAAAAAGCAAAGAAGTTATGATTGAAACACTGCAAGTTAGCATGATTGGCCACTGCTCTCCCGTAGGTAATAAATTAATTTTACTTTGTCCATGGATTTTTTCTATAGAGTAACTACTAGTTTTTTGCATAATTATTGGATTAGGGGAGCCCGATTACCTCTCTTTCTCCATGATTTAATGTTTTATTGCATGTAGACACTCGTTTTTTGCAGGTCTTAGCAGAACAAAGAAGGTCAATTTATGGACGAGTGATTCTTGAGAGAAATTTTAGTAAAAGAATGGAATTTCATCCAGTTCATTACCTAACAGATTCATAATAGAAGAAATGAAGAATTTGTTTCCATTTTAAGATTCATGCCACTACTGCCAAAACATTTTTCAAAAAAATCATTTTTTTTCCATTAACAGATTGATATTCCCTTAGGAAATAACATCATAGCTGTTGTAACTTAATAAAGTGTTGTTTCTTTTCTGATTTCTTTTATGTTTTTGTGTTTCAGGTGTTGATTCCTCGAAATTGTAGTTTCCACTCCATTTGCAATTGAACAATAAAGACCCCACCATGCAAGTTTCAGTTACAGAAGGCAATTCTTCGACAACACCAATTCTGTAAAAAAAGAAAAAATTAATTTTTCTTGAAACCTGTACATAAAGTTAGTTTTATTTTACTTTGCTTGTTTTCTTGTATAGAATTTTATTTTTTGAACCGTTCTTACTTTTCTTGCTGTGAATTTTTGTTGTTCATTTCCAAAGGAACAACACTTTTGTTGTTCCTTTCGAAAGGAATAGCAGTATTGTTGTGAGTGTTTTTGCTGTTCCTTTCGAAAGGAACAACAGTATTGTTGCGAGCATTTTTGCTATTCCTTTCCAAAGGAACAATAGTTTTCACCATTTATTTTTGCTGTTCCTTTCCAAATGAACAATATTTCACTAATAATTTTTGATGTTCCTTTCGAAAGGAAAAACAGTTTGGTCGATTGTTTTTGCTGTTCCTTTCGAAAGGAACAACATTTTCGCAGATTGTTTTTGCTGTTCCTTTCCAAAGGAACAACACTTTTTGAATGCATTTTTCTTGTTTTTCAACAACATTTCTTGGAATTTTTGTGAATTTTTCATGACTCTTTGAAAAGCAAACATACAATTCATGCAAGGATACACAAATTAGAGGTTACTGGAATCATCTAATCAAGAGAAATTGTCATTTTTAAGAATTTTTTTTGTAGTAATAAGGAAATGACACAACCATCTATATCTCTTTGCTGTCTTTATTTTCACTAAAATTAATATGATCGATTATCTTTATCATGTTGGTTCTTCCCTAAATTCTCATAACTCTCTTTGATTTTTATTTCATTGAATAAGAATAAGGGCATATTTTCTCTATTGAGATGCTCAGACTTCTTCCACCATCCCTACTCTTAAGGAGTGTTGAGCCACCATTTATATATAAATAGGGAAGTGCTATATGTAAATAAAAAGAAGAAAAAAAATCTCTATATGATTACTGACAATTATATGATATGGTAGATGTAGGATAGGGGGTCTCATCAAGAGCTATCCTACCATGATCATAAGGGAGAAGTGAAGTGGCATTCACATTATGGCCACCATACCAGGGATATGATCCAATGGACAACTTAGAAAAATAAAAAGCCCTTGGAACAGGAGGTCTCATCACGAGCCGGCCTGCCCACCTTTCACTCCTTCCTGGTGAATGGCATTGTGATTCACTTGGTTCCCAAGCCAGCACAGTGGCCTCCATCATGACATTATACATCACTTCCCTAGGCATAAATAAAGGATAATGGTTACAAGGGTGAGAAAGAAACTTTGTCAAGGTTATAGACACTTGTGGGCAACAAAGCTCTGCTGATGGTATTGGAGTCATATTTTTCACAAATCAATAGTAATTATAAACCCTTTTCTTATATATTTATCTAATATCAAATGAGAGTATGCTCCTAAACCCTTTCTTAGGAACCTCTTATGCATGAAATTTATTTATAAATCGATCATAATGGTTTATGTGGATAATGACCGCATAAGTATTTTTTTCACATCAGCTGTCATTTTCCCTTATTTTTGAATCATTATATAAACATTTCCATATCTACTCACGATTTCAAAATATGCATTGATTTTAGTAATGTGATAATTTGTTGATCATATCATAAGTGTGTATGCATTTCCATGCTGTACAATTGCTGTGCAGTACGCTGCTCTTTTATTTGTTGATTTGCCACAATATTCATTTTACATTTCTACAAGAGTTTTTCTGATTGAACTTTTGGCATACATCTTATCTGTTGCTCTTCAAAATTAACACTGTAGATTTAAGAAAATTGCATGCAGAATCATGATTTTTTTATAGGATAACAATAAGTATGGGGAAAATTCTATTCACAACACAACCACACTATTGCAACTAACAATAGAGGCTTGCATAACTCATGGATGTACGCACTTGTTTAGACATGATGTGCTTGCACGGCTTCCACCTTTTGCATCACTTTCAGTATCCGCTTGGCTTACATCAACTTCAACAAAGGCCAATCCTTACATGCCATTCCACATTTTTTTTCGGAGGTAATACTTGAGGTAAGATAGCATAATTTTCTGATTTATTACAAATTTAGGAGAATTTCATGAAAATCCATTGAGCATTATTTATCATCATTCATTCCACATCTTTACCACTTCCCATTTTTCAGAGATAGATCATCTTTCAATTTGGGAGAGTGTTGCTTTCCTTCATTTCTTTCTTATGAACATGTCAGTAATATTCTTTATCATCCATTGATCTTCTTATTCATTCTCAACACCTACCTTATTCCATGTTGTTTTACACCAAGCATCGATTTCAACAGATTGTAGCAACCACCTCTCTTTGTTTTGTAGCATTGCATGAGGACATGCTAATTCTTCAGTTTGGGGGAGGAGTTGCTACACATGATGGATGTTTTCTACTTTCTTTCTCATTTAAAGCATACAATTTCATTTTTATACAGTGCAGAAATTGATTTGCATATATCTTTAAAACTATGAACTAAACTCTTAAACCCAGATAATTTCATGCTAAATTAGTTCATAAAATTTCGAAAACTATGCACTATCACCTACAGCCATTTTTTTATATCTCATGATCCGTGCACCAAAACGATCTGATTTTTGAGAAAATGGTTAATAAATTTTGCTGTTACTTATGTCACATTTTTCTGCAACTTCATATACATAGAGTTGAACGTCAACTGTAAAATTTTTTACGCCTTCATCAAGATTGCTAAAATTGAATATTCATTATTTGAGGAAAAATTAATTTGTTCCATCCATTTCATGAGTTGGGATGAACATTTTTTTTTCTTGGTTAACACATGGGTTCTTTTCTTTTGGTTGTATGAGGACATGCAATATATTCAGTTCTAGGTTGCATGAGGGCATGCAATATATTCAGTTTGGGGGTATGTTGGGCCGCGAATACGACCACTTTTTAACACTTATTTCATCCATTTATACTCTTCTTTATCATGTAATTTTATCATAATTTATCATATAAATCCATTTTATAATGATTTATGCTCTTATGGACAAATATTATTTATTCTCCTTTATTTTTAATAAATTAATGATTATCATGCATAATTTTATCAATGATGGTTTATTAATATATTTTGTAACAACACCCACCATTTTAGCCTTCAAGATATTTTCCAGATTGTAGATTTGATCTCCAACACATCATTCAATATTCTAACTCACAAATTCGTTGGAATAAGAAGTGCCAGTTTTACGTTGGACATTAGGGGCAAATGGAGAAGAATCTGGAAAATCCGAAACATGGATTTCATCCAGAACGGATCGAATTAACTTTAACATAAAACAATTTTCCCAAATTCGGTCTGTATTAAGAGAAACGGAAAGTTGTTTGAGCACGATTTTTCCATATTCGTTGTTGTGGCCATTTTCCAAATTCTTCCAGTTGCAATACCAAATTTGACTTGTTCCCGTTGAAGATTGATGAAAATTTATTTTCTTGCTAATCAATTGGTTGGGGACAATCCAATCTTGTTATGAGGGATCATATTTACTATTTAATTTCTGCTCTTTCTGATTATAAAAGGAGAGCATGTATTATGTATTGGGAGGATGGAGAGAATTCCTGTTGTAATTTTCAGAATTGTTCATCGAATCTTGTTAATTAAAAAAGAGTACGATTGCTTGTAAAATCTTACTACATATGATCAATAAATAAGTTGCATTGCTTCTCATTCGATTATTATGAAGTAACTTAGCAGTGCTCACTGGCGGCTAAGGGCCCAACCTCTGGTGGAGTTCACTGCGTCTTTATATTATATTTCCACTTCTTGCAACATGTGAGTGATTTTATTTAACATTTATTTATTTTAATCGCATTGCTATTTCGATTTATTAGTTTACAATCTGCAAATATTTTGGTTTTGCTTTTGAGAACTTTCCTAGTTTACTTTCATTAGCAGCATTGATATGATTTAGTTCAATTTCTATTTTCATTTAGTTGTTTTAATGCAAGATCATCAACTGTAGAGAATACTGGTTATTGCTCCCACATTCCCAAATTGATTGTCTTGTTCCAGTTTGATTTCATCAATTTCTAGAGGAATGAGTTATTGCTACTATATCCTCGATTTTATACTGGTTTATGTTGTTGTAATTAGATTTCTTTTTCAAGCATCCGTTTAATCTTGTATTTAAAACACTGTACTACATCTTTCATAGCATTACTCTTAGCTCAATTTCAGCCTCAGACAGAGTACACTCTTGAAATAAAAAGTTGTTCTTGGATTGATAATTAATGTGAGATAAATAGGTGTTAAAAAGATACCTTTTATGCACCTCAGCAATTGTCTCCTATTTAGTTCTCTTAATTGAATTTGAATGGGTTTGAATGATATGCATTTTTCTTTGTTTTTATAATTATAATTGCTCTGACTTATTTTATACATGGTATTTATATTATTTTTTCTGTTTGGTTCTCAAGCAATGTTATATCTTTATTTACATTTTGGTATTCAGGTTTATATTTTGATGGTATATAGTTCCAAATATTTAGCTATACTTCCAAGTCATATAATTCTTATAGTATTTTGTTGCAGTTATATGTGTTTCCTGTTATGATTTTAATATAAAACATGAATATTTAGCATTTTTATTTTAGGAATTTGGAAAAAGGATTTTATTTTTTCATAAGTTTATATGGTTCACAAAAGACCATATACAATTTTAATGTTTTTATATTGTTGCAAAAAAAAGACTTGTTCCTCTTTCATTCTTTTGTATTTATTTATATTGGATATGTTGTATATTCCATTTTTATGATTCAGTAATATATACGATATTATTTATTGTAGACATGTCATCTGAAGGCACAAGCAAGCGTACAAGAAAACATAATCTGTCACTAGCATCGCGTGACAGGTCTAATGAAATTCGTCATTTACGGTATCAATAAAATAAGGACACAATAAATAATCATAGCAGAGCTACATATCATAAAAGAACTAATGAAACTACTCTTAAAAATGATTTTATGATTCCTCATAAGTATTGTACTATGGATGATATCATGGAAAGAATATTTCCGATTGATAGTTCATTGTTAGAATATGCTGCTCGTCAACATAATTTTGTTGTTCAATGCTGTCTTGAAAATGTTCATAATATTGGGGAAACATATCGCAATAGAGAAGAACATTCTATCCATAGTGTGGATGCTAATATTCACCCTAACCCTTATGTCCCTACAATTGTGTCTTTTGAACAAGGCCAAAGGTTGCAAAACACCCATGGTGGAGGAAATGTTGACATTGTATGTGATGATTTGGATGATAGTTTAATTGGCCATTTGTTTGATAATTTGGAGCCAATTGCAAAAAAAATAAGATCTTCCAATCCCCCTTCTCAAAATAATGTTGTCCCACCAAGATAACCAGTCATCCCTGGTAGCATTTCGCGTGGAACAATGGAGGTAACACAATGATATTTTTATGTTTGCTACAATAATGGTTGTTTTATTAAATTCCTCTATTTACATTTTACTTTTAAATTAAATTATAAGTATTTTCTTCCTTTGAAATAGGATATATCTCCTTTTAATAGAGTTCTCGAAATTAACTCCCCAAGTGTTCCATCTACTAATCTAAGAAGTGGAGATGAAGCATTTCATAGCATTTCACTGCATTCTCCTCAACAATAAAATTGGAAAACTAATGTAAATGTTCAATGTATTTGATTTCATTTTTGATTTTTTGATTTTTTAGTACATTGGACATTGAATTTTATTGCATACTTTATTTTCTTCAAACATGAAACAACTCATTTTAATAGAAGCATACAAATTAACTTCATAGATGTTCCATCTACTGACGTTAGAAGTGAAGAGGTACCATCTCATAGTGTTAATATAGATCGCCAAACAAATGTAAATGTTGAATGCATTTGATATTTTCCTCAATTTTTCATTTTTTGTTAGTTTTGCATTGTATTTATGAGATTATTTGGAAAAAACATGACTTCATCTTATGAGGTTGGAGATATGGAATCCAAAACATCAAATTGTCAAACTAATGTAAGTTTCAATGAATTTGATTTGTTTTCCATTTTTTAATATTTATTGGTTGGACATTTATTTTTACATTCTATTTTATTTTGATGAAACAAGAAAGAAATCATTTGAATACAGGCTTAGAATCTTAAGTCCCCAAATGTTCTATCCACTAATGTTAGAAGTGAAGAGCAACCATCTCATAGGCTTCATCCACATCACCAAACAAATGTAAATATTTAATCCATTTGATTGTTTTTTCATTTTTTCATTTATAATTAGTTGGACATTAAATTTTAGAATATTTTATGCTAAAGACACCTTATTATCCTCTCAGGTTTCAGAAATGCAGACCATAAATTTGAAAAGGCCCTTCCATAGCTCCATTCCACATGTTTCAAATTTGGGAAGGGAATCTCATTGTGCTGAAAATCAAGTACATTTTAGAAGAAATTTTACTCTTCCACGTCATTCTCCACATGGTTTGACCGATACATGTCATATTCATTTTGATGAAAACATGATTGCAGTGCATAAAATATTTTGAGAAAAGATAGATAGGTTGTTAGTTTTCCAAATGTGCCACATATGCCAAGAATCATATCCTTGAATCCAGGTTTTGAGAGATTCTGAAGGACTATTTGTAGATGATGTAAGAATGAAAGAGTTTCCCATCATTTTTCTGGATATAATAACATGGATCTTGGTGAGCAGCCTCATATTCTAAGAGTTCTTACTCAAGTTGAATAAATTTTAATAGCACGTGTGAATCCTATTTTGCAAGTGATACATGCTCGAGGTGGGTAATATAAGTATAGCGGCCACACAATTAGCTTTCCTCAATATATTTCTTCAATTGCACAAAGTATTCCCCGACATGTTGAAGATATTCACTTTCTAATTGTGAGGAGACATGTTGCTTAGTCTAAAAATTATGAATGTTATGTCAAAATATCTCAAGTTATGGTTGCATTTCTCTTCAAAATTGAGCGTGATCAATATTATCGAGATGTTGTAATTCACTATGTTTCAATGAATTTTCTTCCTGAAATATCGACAAATGTCTCACCCAGGCTTAAATTTGTTGATTTTTATATTGAAGAATCTGAGATCAATGCAACTAATAATGAAAGGTTACTTGTTGAGAATTTTCCATCTCATCCTTCTTATTTTTTTGCTCACCTACCTAAAGAACAAAGAGAAGTGGAAGAAACTAGAGCATTTCTTGATGATGTTGATTCTTTACATGTTCAAGAATAGGATTGGCCCAGTATTGGAACTTCTCCAATGAATGGATATAATACCGAGGGGTTATTAGATATGTAATTCCCCACATTGTTCTCCATTGGTGTTGCTGATTGGTTTCAACCACATATTTGTAATGTTGAACTTCATGAGTATGAATTGCATCTTCTTAGATACTATGATTAGAGGTTTGGAAGCCATCCTCACTTTCAATATTACCCATTGAACATGATAATGTGGCATTGGATCTAGGCAACTACTGCAGTTTTTGTGAAGAAACATTTACATGATAACTCATCGACAACAATTGAAGACTTGCGTCACCAACTTTATGATTTACTAGATAATAAGTTGGCTGAGAATATTATGAGGTTTGGTTCTTCTCTGAGAGGTACAAGGGCATACTGGACTAAATTTCGAGCTGAATTGACTGACATGATTACTCAGTTGGGATGTCCATCTATGTTTTCTACTTTGAGTGTAGCTTGCACAAAGTGGCCAGAGTTGCATAACCTCATGCATATACATTCACATTCTCATTATTAAATGAGAATCGTATGAAAATTGAGAATGTTATCTAGTACCGTCATATTGTTGCCACATTTATGCACCATAGATTCAATATATTTCGAGAGGAAGTTATCTAAAAATATATTAAAGTGAAATAATTCTAGTACAGGTTTGTGTTGAATTTATTTTCTATTCGTTGTCAATCTTTTATTATGGTTTTATTTATATTTTTGTAGTAATTGTATATTAATTTTCTTCAGATATGAGTGCCAGCATAGAGGTTCAAAAAATATCCATGGTTTCTTATGGTTGCAAGGCACTCCTGACATGGAAATACTTGATTTGTCAAATGCTTATGATGTACAACTTGCAAAGAGATTCTTTAACAATTATATAACTGCATGGAATCCACATGACATACATCGTCAAAACATAATGGTTCCAAGAAGCCTCAATGATGACCCTTGCTTATTGAATACTGATCATATTTTCTCTTGCAATCCTCATAATTATTATGAAGAATTTTTAAACCACGTCCAAAGGCACACAAAGTGTAGTATAGATTATTGTTTGCGCAAAAAGGGAAATATTATAACATGTTGGTGCAATGCTCCATGGGATCCTTTTGAGGAATCAAATTGTCAATAGATGATCAAGGAAGAAAAAAATATGGCCTGACAAGAAATGATGATAGGCTCAATGCACATCACATTGAACTTCTAACAATTTGGCATACAATGTTGATTGCCAACCAGTGCTTTCTCGGTATGCGGTCCTGAAGTATATTTCTAAGTATGCATCAAAAGCAGAAAAAAGGTCTGAAAGTTATCATGATATGTTAACTGGAATTTAAAATTCCATTGCATTTGCTTACAAAAGGTTTCTTGCAGAAACATTTGTTGACCGTGACATTGGAGCACAAGAAAAATGCCATATGTTTCTTAAGCTACCTCTTGTTGTTTGTAGCCGAAAATTTGTTTCCTTAAATGTTGGAATAAAGTTTCTTAGGAAAATATCAAGGGATGACATGAAATGTTCATTTGAGAATACTTTCGTTCAAAATTATGAGAAGAGATCTTTTTTCCTTAGACATCTATCTTTGATAGAAACAACAAGACCCCAGACATTTGATAGAAAGCATAAACAAGATTCATAGAAGCCTAGAGATTTTCATGCCATTATTCGAGTTTAGCCATGGTTTTACGCTATGTCTAGTGAGGGTTCAAATGAGTTTGAAACTTTTTGTTGGATAAAATTTATCTTGTACAAGCCACTTCGCGACATTTCTGCGGAAATTGGTCTTTCAACTTAAATTATTATTGAAAATTGGAGGAATTTCTGATATCGAGCATGGCATGTTGATCGAAATCCATCAATTTTCAACAATATTGAAGATGAAGAAGATGGTGATTTTTCTAACCAAGAAATGAATATTGAAGATGATTTTCAAGAGTGGAAACTTTTCTCTTGCTTGGTTCCTCAAAATAATGTGAATGTTTCTGATATTCACAATGTTAGTCGAAGGGATATTGATATATCCTTTGACTAGCAAAGTACTACTATTTCTGATCATGTGGCTGAAGAAGCTATTAATTTTATAAGGAATGGACTGTCAAGGGGTGATATTGTTTACCTTTCAAATGGAAAATTTTCATCTCCAGATTCATTGGCAGAAAGACAACGACTTTCTTTTGAAATTGTTTTAAGGAATTTTGTTGAATATGAGATTCCTGAAGCTCTTCTTATGATTGTTCAAAGCACTGTAGGAAGTCGCAAGTATTTCCTTAACCATTGTATTTTTGAAGCTCTTTCAAATTTTTTAGGTAATGGAAGATGTGCTTTGCTTCTTCTTTCCCAAACAAGAATAATTTCTTTTAATATACATGCAAAAACAATCCACTCGGATCTAAAAATACCAATTAAAGATATGAAACCACTATAGGGGAAATCACTAGTAGTAGTCCAAGAATAAATGAGGCATATTCGATATATATTTATGGATGAAATGAGATTTATAGGATCAAGGTTATTCATGAAAATAGATACTCGATTACCAGAAGCATTTCCTGAGAAAAAGAATTGTCCTTTTGGTGGAAAATCCATCATCCTTGTGGGTGACCTTGGCCAACTACCTCCTATGAGAGATAAGCCTTTGTATGTAGGTAATACAACAGGGAAATTCTTGTGGAAAAAATTCAACATTGTTTTCACTCTTGACACAATATTTCTCCAACAAGGGAATAATGAGAAACAATCTTGTTCTCGTAGAGTCCTCAATAACATAAGAAATGCAGAACCTATTCTTGAAGATTGGGATTTTCTTATGTCGTGGGCTGATACGAGGTTGCATCCTAGAGAATGGGATTTATTTAAGGCAGCAGTTCACATGTTTCCAACAAATAATTTGGTGTCCTTCCATAACAGGCATATGTTAAAATCATTAAATTCTCCAATTGCACGATGTATTGATGAGAATTCAAGGCATTAAAAAATCAGTGGTGTTGATGATGATCAACTGGACCGTGAAGTTTTATTGTGTCATGGTCAATGTGTTATGTTGACATGTAATTTGTGGGTCAAAGTTGGTTTGGTGAATGGTGCACTTAGTTATGTGAATGATATCTTTTATATGCCTGCTTCTAAGCCACCTCATCTTTCAATGTTCACAACTGTTTTTTTTATAAGTATGTTGTTGTTCCATTTGATGCAAGCAATCAAAACATTGTACCTATCACACTAGTGATAAGAGGAAATCGAAAACAAATTCCTTTAAAGATGGCATGGGCTCTTACAATCCACAAATCACAGGGATTGACTTTAGAACGAGCATCATTTGATATCAGTAATAAAGAGCAGCAAGGCCTAACCTTCACAAGCATATCCATAGTGAAATCAATATATGGTTTACGCATTGCACCACCTTTCTCTTTTCAATGTTATGCCAAGATGAAGATAGTGCATATGTTACAATTAGGAAGAAACAAGAGGAGCGATTGAAGTCCATATCGTTGTGAAATGAAACTATTAATACTTTTAGCTATTTATAGAATGTTTTTTGAATTTATTTTATTTTCCTCTTTATTTACTTTTAATATAATAATTATTTTAATATATTAATGAGATGAATACATTCATCATATTCATTGTAATATTTCAAAAAGTTGTTTACATCGTTTTTCATGTTGTTCAATTTACTTATGTTTTTTAAGTGGTTATTGTTATTTTGTTTACGATCAACCATTCAGTGATAAACAACGAGTTATATGAGCTAATCATTAAAAGTAAATATTGAATTCCATATCACTATGACATGCAACTAATAATATAGTTACATATTTCTAGAATGTTTTTTTAATTTCTTTTGTTGTCCTCTTTATTTACATTTAGTATAAAAATGATTTTCATATATTAATGAAATGAATACATTCATCATATTCATAGTAATATGTGAGAAATTTATTACATAATTTTTCATGTTCAATTCACTTCCTTTTTTAATGTCATTACTGTTCTTTTGTTTATAATGAACCTGTTAGGGTCCTATAAATATAGGATTCATAATTTTGAATTGAATTTTGATAGTCTTGTAAATATGTACATACCTTGCTTTCTGCAAGTTGTTTGGCCATATTTTGAAAAAAAATAAAAATAATAAAATAATAAAAAATCAAAAAGAGGGTAAAAAATCCTAAAAGAAAGATCAAAGGACTTAAAAAATATATATAAACCCCAAAATAAAAAGATGAAAATAAGACATGAAAGTGAGCAAGTTCAAAGGCCACTAAATTTTACTTTTTTTGTTAAATAAATGATTATGGGAGAGTGTCAATAAATGCCATAATACATGATGAGTTAAACTATTTAATCTTGACTTGTCATGTTTTCAATTTCCATGTTTTAGATAGTGAATAAATATTTGTCAGATAGTTTAATCCTGACAAATCATTAGTTAGGTAGAAAATAATGAGGGGCTCAACAGTTTAATCTGAGCCCTTGGATGAAATAAGGTAGAATTAGATAGTTTATGCTTTCAAAAGAATAAATGTTTCAAGGTTGCAAGCTTAAATGCACCTGCCAAAAGGAAGAAAAAATGTTAGAGTAATGTTGGGTAGGTAGAAAGAAGTGGGAAAAATCATGTAAATATTCTTCACCAAGAAAAAATCACTAATTTCCCTCCCCTTGTAGGTATTCCGTAATCTATACTTCCAGTCAAAGAGGCTTAGAGCATTTCTCCGACTTCTGTTGGGATCGGACCCAAGGCTCAATGACTAGATAGTGGAAAATGTTGAATTTTTATATAAAATGCCCTTTACCATAATTTCATCCATCATTCATACATTTAATTCATTTTCATAAGTAAAAACTCCCTTTTTACTTAATGATAAATAAAAGCCCCTTTGATTAACTCCCTTCATTCATAAAGCATACAAAACCTCAAAAAACACTCTATCCTGAGTAAAAGTGGTGAATTTATGAAATAATAAGCTTTGCTTTAAAACATTTCACTTTACTTAGTCATATAAGTGTATTTTTGTGTATTCCTTTCCCCTTGTCATATTAATTTTTAACTTATGCTATTAAATCCCTAAAATTACCTTATCCTACCTATATAATTCCCTTTATGTTAAATATTCCCTAAAAACCCATTATTATAAGATTTTAAGCCAAAGTTACTATCCACATGCTGAAATAAAACCCAAAAAATACCCCCTTTGGCCTAAAACTAAATATATAGAAATACCCCGCCCCATATAGTTATTAAACCCTCCCGTGGTTTAAAAACTATATAATAAAACAAAAATGAAAAATTGGCTTTTATTACATATCTTATGAATATCTAAGCGCATAAACGTTATCCTATTTTATCTCATTTTATCCTAAGTTTCTTATAAAGGTTCAACCCCCACCTTTGTAATATACTTACCATTCTTCCTCACAGAAGCTTAACCTAAGGTTAAAGTGTGCCATAATATAAGTTAACAATTTCCCTTTTCCCTATTACATAAAACTCCACATTTTATATAAACATTATCCCAAGTTAATATAGCCCCACCTCGTGCGCATCCCTTCCATTCCAATAAATCCACAATATATCGCTTATACATAACCCTTTTGTATATAAAACTTTGATCACAACACATATCATATAAAGGTTTTATTATATTTTAAAGCCTTCCAGTGCATAAGTGACCTCGGTCCCACCGTCCTTTCGACCGCACCTACCCATCAAATCTCAGTCGTTCGCTCCCTTCCCGATGATCCAACGGTGCCAGATAATTTTTGCGCTCACAACATGATCGTTCGCTCGCAGCCCAAAAAAACACAAAATGGGTGGTTTTCTCATTTCCGCCTCTGGCGACGTGGCAAAAACCCATTCGATCGTGTTCGTTTTTGAAAAAACAGCTTACCACGTGAGATCTACGCGAAAACTGCTAATCGTTTTTGCATTTCAAAATATAAACTTCCTTCCCGCCTATGATAAGAGTTGTAATTAATGCATTTACGATGGTTAAATATCAAAGTTGAAAACCTTTGATATACCATTGTTAATGTTTATTTGTGTATTTCAAACTGAAAGAGAGCTCCGCCAGACTGTATTGAAGCCGCCCAACTGTGTTTAAGCCCATGTTGATCAATTTCTAAATCAAAACCCAGATTTAACCATAGATCCGTTGTTTGAAGATTAGACGAGCCATTTTCTACTCCAGGAAATTGGGCCAGAGCTCAAATTCATCCACAAAAGTTGCAGAAAACCCTTCCAACAATCAAAAACCCACCATTTGAGGTATTTTTTGATAAATAGACCTACAAATTTCAAGGTTAAACCACCCATAAGTAAAGTAAAGTTTGAATTAGGAGAATTATCTATAGAAATTGCCTAAAAACACCAAAAAGAGGCCAAACACTGGCCAATTTTTCCAGGAAACCCTCCTTCTTACTATGAACCTTTCTGAAGCCAAATTTCTAGTTTCTGAAGTTTAAAGATCAAATTCAAAGACCTAAAGGGATACAAATTTCTGAATATATCCTAAAAATCCCCTTTTCAATCAAAACCTACTTAGAAAACCCCTATTTTCTGTTTTAGGCCAGTTTTACATCCTCAAATAAACAAAATTGAGCAAAAAGTCCAAAAGAAGCCATCCTTGGCCTAAATTGCTCAGTTTTCTCTTTGTTTAATATAAAAACCCCTGAAAACAATCTAATATTGCAGAAGTAGCCCAAAATTGCCTTAAAAACAGATTTAAACCTCCGCAGGTAGATCTCATTCCACAGGCATTTAAAAGCCTTCAATCACCTCCTTGCAGACCTCTGTTTCATTAAAAAATTGTTTGATTTTTTCAAGTTATTATCAAAATAAGAAATTGGGCCAACAGTTTCAATACTAGTTGACAAAATTGTTTGCTCCAAATTTTTAGATTTTAATTCAAAAGCTTCATTCAACAAACATTTTGTATACAAAGAAAAAATAAAATCAAGTCAGAGAAATATTAGAATGATGAAATGTGCATAGTGAATGGTAAAAGTGAAATCATAATTCACAATGACAGTGAAAGAGAATAGTCAAAGAGCATCAGAGTTAAAGTGTATCAGGTAAAAGTCAGAGTGAAAGTCAAAACAAAGTTACAGAGTAGTCAAGGTGAAACAATAAAAGTAAAAACAAAGGCAATAATGGTTAACAAAGATGAAAATAATTTCACCAACAAAAATGAAGTTTATCCAAAGTGAAAGTAAAAACAGTTAAAAGAACAAAAAGGTTAAAAGATGAAAACATAACAAAAAAGAACTTTTTGCAGAAAATTCCTGTTAAGTCATCATTTTGTAGAGAATTTTGTGGCCAATAAGAAATACATCTTACAAAACTGAAGGAGGTTTTTGTTCCTAAGAGATCCTTGTACAAAAACATATTTCACTTTGTGCACATGTATTACAGAATGAAATATACATGCACATCTTTACAACCTAGTTTTAAAACTCTGTAAAACTTTGTTTTACACATCGTTTTTCAAAGCCTATTTTCAACAGCTGGAGCATGAATTTAGGAAACAGATAGAGGTTTTATTCACCAACATATTCATCTACAATAACCTCTTTCACGTTTTACATATCTATTTTGGATTGAGAAATACAAAGGTATCATTGGACCCCAAGTTTGCAGAATTGCTGGAACAGAATGCACAAAGAAAGGAAACAGTTAGTGACTTGGATGCCTCATCATCAACTAAGAGTTTAGATAAAATTTGAATTCTACTCTTTTTCATCACCTATCCATAAAAAATAGTTCCAAATAGATGCATTACTTTTGGGTGTCCTTTACTTAAGTTCTATTTATGTAAAATAGTTGGAGATATTTGTAAACCAATCTTGATATTTTTTCAAGATATTCTAGTTTAGAACTTGTATAAATACTTCACTCTTTGAAGTGTTTTAGTGTGGAATAAAATAGCTAAGATTAATATAGGCTTTTTCTGATACATTGGATGTTATCATGTGTTGAATTCAAAGTAGCAGACCGGACAAAGCTAAAGTGGCATCATAATTCAAGATTTTTGCGATAAGTTGAAGAATGAAGTACATCTCTTCTTGTCATTGTTTCTTTTCTAAGTTTCATGCAATTCATTATGTGTTTAATCTATCTTAATTTGTAACTAGGAATATTACTACAGGACTAGCCTTTTTCTCCCTTTTTTTAACTAAGTAACCATTTAAATGTTTTCTGCTGATTTCCGGTGTTAGGAATTCTTTATTGCTCGTACTCTCGTTTGACCTCTGCCTCCTTCTTCCATTTTTCAGATCAAAGGATCCTTCATTGCCCTTTATCCCGATCATACCATTTCATCAAAAACCTTTCCCCAAATCTTTGAGGGTTATCTACCTTGCCCTGAATACATTTGTACCCCTTTGGCCTTGCCTTCTAGTACTGCTATCTAGACTTAGACTCCATAGCCCAATGGACAAGTAGATCTCTCTCTAGTTTAATCCTAAGTAAATTTTACCCACCAAAACCTTTAAAAACAAAACCAATTGTTCTATCATAACTATCCTAAAAACATAAATCAAAACAAAGAAAAATCTTAAAGAGAGAGCCCTCTCTGAATTCTAGGAAGGCTAGATCCTAGGATTTGAAGTAGGTTTGTCGTTACCTCAGACTATTTCTCTTGAACCTGGAGAAATTACTGAGTGATAACAAAACCATTTGGATATATACAACCATTTATATGAGCCAATCCTTAAAAATTAATAATGAAGTCCATATCCCTATGACATGCAACTAATAATGTTGTGAACTATTTATAGAATGTTTTTTGAATTTCCTTTATTGTCCTCTTTGTTTTCTTTCAATATAATATTTATTTTCATATATTAATGGGATGAATACATTCATCATGTTCATTGTAATATCTGAGAAAGTTTTTTACATCGTTTTTTGTTCATCATATTCATAGTAATATTTGAGAAAGTTATTTACACTGTTTTTCATGTTCTTCAATTTACTTCTTCTTTTTAAGTGGCTATTGTTCTTTTCTTTTTACAATGAAACATTGACACATAAACAACGAGTTATATGAGACAACCATTAAAAATCAATTTAATAATTTTTTCATATTAATATTAATATTGTGAATTCATATTATATCGTGAATTACAAAATTATGGGCTAAATGTTATTAATATTACTATTTCCAATGATATCCAAAGTAATGAAAATTTTCGCCACCATACCAAAATTTACCAATATTAATATTGGTAATTAGTATGTCTATTAATTAATTTTAATGATGTTATATATTAATATTAAACAAATATTGTGTCTATACATTAATATGAATATCAACATTAAACATCGATGTAAATATTTTGTTTGAAGATTAGGTTTAATAAATTTAGGTTTATTTTGGTTCAATGACAACATATTTATATTTGATATTTAATATTAAACTAAGATTAATATATTCATTAACATTATTTTAAATACAAATATAGAATTACTAACATTATTGATATTTGATTTTAAACATAAATTTTACAAAATTGTGAATTCTTCTCGACTATTGTAATAAGGGTCATATTGCTCATTTAATTTTATCACTCATTTCATGTGTACAATATGTATCGCTAATGAGGTTTATATTTGTAGAAATTTTTATATCATTTGGTTCATGTAGTGTTAGGTTATTTTATAAAATGACTTTTTTAAGATAATTTTTTCTTATAAAAGTTGGATGTTATGTTATATGTGTATGTGTGTGTGTATTAATTTTGATTTTGTATTTTTTCCTTTCAAATGAAAATATGGATAATAATGATGACATCTATTATAATCAAGTGGTGGAAAATATTTCTAGAGTGATAAGTTCTCTTTTGTATCTTCGGAACAAGTTCGATAGAAAACATGGCTTCCATCCTACATTTATTGATGAGCATCTTCGTGTGCTAGATGAAATGAAATCGAATGTAAAATACTTTTTGAATGTGCACATGAGGGAGGCCGGGAGGAAAATAAGAAGGGATTGGCTGGAAAGCGTTAAGTATCATGATCAATATCCTATTGATTTGAATTGGTGTTCCTTTTGTCGTCGGTCTGATTGTGTTTTGGAAGAGGCTATTTGATAAATGAATTTTTATTTAGTGTTTCAAGTCCATTTTTCTAGTGGAAGTTTTTGATGTAAAGACAAAAAACATTATGTTACTTTCCATGTTATTTCTTTGGTTGCAATGATGGTGAAATTGAATTATCCCTTTAATTTTAATATTATCGTTCATCCCTCAGGTTCAACAATTCCTTTGGTTTATAATATTATACCCTTGGGTTTATTACTTCTTTTGGTTTATCATGTTAAAAATCCCCTGGGTTTATTAATCTCTTGAATTTAAAATATTAATTATTAGGGTATATTAATTTCTTAGGTTTTTGAATTTAAAATATTTATTCTTATGGTTTATTAATCTCTTGTGTTTTTAATATTCATCCCTTGGCTTTATTGATCCCTTAGGTTTTTAATATTTATCCCTTGTCATCATTGATTCCCTTGGTTTATAATAATAATAATCACTTAGGTTTATTAATCTCTTGAGTTTAAAATATTTATTTGTTTGGTTTATTAATTTCTTAGGTTTTTGAGTTTAAAATATTGATTCTTAGGGTTTATTAATCTCTTTTGTTTTTAATATTATTCCCTTCTCCGTATTGATCCCTTAGGTTTTTAATATTTATCCCTTGGGTTCACCATTACATTTGGTTTATAATATTAAACCCTTGGGTTTATTAGTTATTTTGGTTTTTACTATTAATAATCCCTTCAGTTTATTAATCTCTTGAGATTAAATTATTAATTCTTAGGGTTTATTAATTTCTTAGGTTTTTGAGTTTAAAATATTAATTCTTAAGGTTTATTAATCACTTGAGTTTTCTAATTCTTTGGGTTGGTAGTATTAGGCATTAAATATTTGTCATACACTTTAATATTGATGCATGGTCCAATGTCACATTATGAAAAATATTGTTTGAATATGAAAATCAATCATGGGTGACCATTGCTAATCATTGTTAGTCATAGTCGATCAAGGTCTTCCATGGTAGAATGTCACATTGTGAAAAATATTGTCTCAATATGAAAATCAACCATGGCCAACCATGGTCATTTTTCGTCCAACGTCGCATTGTGACAACAATTGTCTCAATGTCTAAATCAAGAATGCTCAATCATGTTTATTTTACGGTTTATAGTATTTATCTAAAGGTTTTTATATACTTGAGGTTTATACTATTAATCTCTTAGGTTTAATATTATTCCCTTTAGTTATAATATTAATAATCATGTATGTTTATCAATCCTTTGTGTTTAAGATATTAATTTGTAGGACATATTAATCTCTTTTGTTTTTAATATTGATCTCTTAGGTTTTTAATATTTATCCCTTGGGTTCACAAATTACTTGGGTTTATAATATTAAACCCTTGGTTTTATTAGTTATTTTGGTTTATAATATTAATAATCCCTTGGGTTATATTAAAAATATTAATTCTTAGGGTTTATTAATTTCCTAGGTTTTTGAGTTTAAAGTATTGATTCTTAGGGTTTATTAATCTCTTGTGTTTTTAATATTGATCCCATGGCATTATTGATCCCTTATGTATTTCATATTTATCCCTTGGGTTCACCAATTCCTTTGGATTATAATATTAAACCCTCGGGGTTATTAGTTCCTTTGGTTTGTAATATTAATAACCCCTTGGGTTTATTAATCTCTTGAGCTTAAAATATAAATTATTAGGGTTTATTAATTTCTTCATTTTTAATATTAATATTTATCCCTTGGGTTCACCAATTCATTTGGTTTATAATATTAAACCCTTGGATTTATTACTTATTTTGGTTTATAATATGAATAATATCTCGGGTTTATTAATCTCTTGAACTTAAAATATTTATTATTAGTGTTTATTAATTTCTTAGATTTTGAGTTTAAAATCTTTATTCTTAGGGTTTATTCATCTCTTGTGTTTTTAATATTGATCCCTTAGCCTTATTGATCCCTTTGGTTCATTGATTCCTTTGGTTTATAATATTAAACCCTTAGGTTTATTAGTTATTTTGGTTTATAATATTAATAATCCCTTGGGTTTATTAATCTCTTGAGTAAATATTGATTCTCATGGTTTATTAATTTCTTAATTTTTTGAGATTAAAATATTAATTCTTAGGCTTTACTAATCTCTTGTGTTTTTAATATTAATCCCTATGCCTTATTTATCCCTTAGGTTTTTAATATTTACCTCCTGGGTTTACCATTTCCTTCAGTTTGTAATTTAAACCCTTGGGTTTAATACTTATTTTGTTTATAATATTAATAATACCTTCAATTTATTAGGATCTTGAGTTTAAATTATTAATTCTTAGGGTTTACTAATTTCCTAGTTTTTTGAGTTTAAAATATTAATTCTTAGGGTTTATAATCCCTTGATTTTTCTAATCCTTTGGGTTGGTAATAGTAGGCATTAAATATTAGCCATACACTTTAATATTAATGCATGGTTCAATATCACATTATGAAAAACATTCTCAATAACAAAATCAACCATGGGCGACCATTGTTAATCAACATTAGTCATAGTCGATTGAGGTCTTCCATAGTCGAATATCACATTATGACAAACATTGTCTCAATATGAAAATCAACTATGGCCAATTGTGGTCATTTTTTGTCCAACATCACATTGTGACAACAATCGTCTCAATGTTTAAATCAAGAATGCACAATCATGTTTATTTTACGGTTTATAGTATTTATATAAAGGTTTTTATATTCTTGAGGTTTATAGTATTGATCTCTTAGGTTTAATAGTATTCCCTTTAGTTTATAATATTAATAATCATGTGAGTTTAGCAATACTCTTTGTTTAAGATATTAATTTGTAGGCTTTATTAACCTCTTGTGTTTTTAATATTGATCCCCTCGCCTTATTGATCCCTTAGGTTTTAAATATTTATCCCTTGGGTTCACCAGTTGCTTGAGTTTATAATATAAAACTCTCGGGTTTATTAGTTATTTTGGTTTATAATATTAATAATCCCTTGGGTTTTAAAATCTCTTGATTTAAAAATATTAATTCTTAGGGTTTATTAATTTCTTATGGTTTATTAATTCTTACAGTTTATTACTTTATTAATCTCTTGTGTTTTTAATATTGATCCCTTGGTCTTATTGATTCCTTAGGTCTTTAATATTTATCCCTACGATTCATCAATTCCTTTGGTTTGTAATATTAAACCCTTGGGTTTATTAGTTTTTTTGGTTTAAAATATTAATAACCCCTTGGGTTTATTAATCTCTTGAGTTTAAAATATTAATTCTTAGGGTTTATTAATCTCTTGAATTTAAAATATTAATTCTTAGGATTTATTAGTTTCTTGGCTTATAATATGAATATTTCTCCCTTGGGTTCACCAATTCCTTTGGTTTATAATATTTAATCGTTAGGTTTATTACTTATTTTGGTTTATAATATTAATAATCTCTTGGGTTTATTAATTTATTGAATTTGAAATATTAATTATTAGGTTTTATTAATTACATAGGTTTTTTTAGTTTAAAATCTTTATTCTTAGGGTTTATTAATCTCTTGTGTTTTTAATATTGACCCCTTGGCCTTATTGATCCCTTAGTTTTTTGATACTTATCCCTTGTGTTCACCGATTCCTTTGGTTTATAATATTTAACCCTTGGGATTATTAGTTCTTTTGGTTTATAATATTAATAATCCCTTGCGTTTATTAATATTTTGAGTTTAAAATATTGATTCTTATGGTTTATTAATTTCCTAGGTTTTTGAGTGTAAAATATTAATTCCTAGGGTTTATTAATTTCTTGTATTTTTGATATTATTCCCTTGTCGTTATTGATCCCTTAGTATTTTAATATTTATCCCCTCGGTTCATCAATTCCTTTGTTTTATAATATTAAACCCTTCGATTTATTATTTCTTTTCATTTATAATATTAATAATCCCTTGGGTTTATTAATATCTTGAGTTTAAAATATTTATTCTTATGGTTTATTAATTTCTTAGGTTTTTTAATTTCAAATATTATTTCATAGGGTTTATTAATCCCTTGAATTTTCTAATTGTGACAACAATTGTCTCCATTTTAAAATCAAGCATGGTGAACCACGTTTATTTTATGGTTTATAGTATTTATGAAAGGGTTTTTATATACTTCAGGTTTATAATATTAATCTCTTAGGTTTAATATTATTCCCTTGGATTTATAATATTAATAATCATGTGATTTTATCAATCCATTGTGTTTAATATATTAATTTGTAGGATTTATTAATCTCTTATGTTTTAATATTGATCTTTTCGCCTTATTGATCCCTTAATTTTTTAATATTTATCCCTTGGTTTCACCAATTCCTAGGGTTTATAATATTAAAACCTTGGTTTTATTAGTTCTTTTGGTTTATAATATTAATAATCCATTGGATTTTTAAATCTCTTGAATTTAAAATATTAATTCTTAGGGTTTATTAATTTCCTAGGGTTTTGAGTTTAAAATATTAATTCCTAGGGTTTATTAATATCTTCACTTTAAAATAGTAATTATTAGGGTTTATTAATTTCTTAGTTTATAATATTAATATTTATCCCTGGGTTTATAATATTTTTCCCTTAGGTTTACTAATTTCTTGGGTTTATAATATTAAAAGCTTCGGTTTATTTGTTCCTTATCTTTATAATATTAATAATTCATTTTGTTTAACATTTAATGCCTTCGGTTTTTAATCCCTTGAGTTTAAAATATTAATGTTGTTTTACTGGTTTATAGTATTTATCTAAGGGTTTTATACTTAACGGTTTTCTATACTTAAAGATTTATAATATTAATATCTTATGTTTAATATTGTTCCCTTAGGTTTATAAACCCTTGGTTTCTTAGTATTAATCTCTTGGGTTTATTATTTCCTTGGGTTTTTAATATCAATCGATTGGGTTCATTTATCTTTCAGTTTATTAGTTCATTAGGTTTATATTATTAACAATCCCTAAAGTTGATTGTTCTCTTCGTTTTATAATATTAATAATCATGTGAGTTTATCATTCATTTGTATTTAAAATATTAATTCCTAGGCTTTATTAATCTCTTCTCTTTTTAATATGGATCCCTTGGGGTTCTTGATCTGTTAGGTTTTTCAATATTTTTCCCTTGGGTTCTCAAATTCCTTGGGTATATAATATTAGACTCTTGGGTTCATTAGTTATTTTGGCTTATAATATTATTAATCCCTTGAGGTTTTGGTAAGAGATATATACTTATTATAAATAGTAATAAAATACTATTATTATGTTATATTTGAATTTTGGTATAGTTTGAGTTATAACTATTGTATTTAATATATATATATATATATATATATATATATATATATATATATATATATATATATATATATATATATATATATATATATATATATTAGTTTAATATATAATATGCATATAGTTAATATTATCAATATATAATAATTAGATATATAAAATATATTGGTAATTATATTCATAAATATATAATGATTATTTTGGTAAAATACATGTGGTAGGTGGTGGATATAGGCCTATCGGCGTATATCAACCACATTGGTGAATGCGGTTGTAAATTCATTTTAGTAAATCTATTTTATTGTTGTGTAACCAACTCCAAAAATAGAAGAAAAGAGATATCAATGCCTTAGAAATGAGCCAGTTCGAGGGGGCAACCTCCAATAAATTACATAAATGAACAATTCTTGGATGATACAATTTACAAAACCTCCTTTCTATATATAGGAGTCCATAAAATGTTAATGCAACCTGAGGCCATAATGTAATCCTAGCCGACTTAACAATAATAATTTAAGGGCACACAATTAAATGGGTTGTATGCTACTAATAACAACAACGGTTAGCACTAATAACAATAAGGTACTAAATCAATATAGGGACCTAACATGCCCCTCTCTCCTAAAAAAGTGTTAAGTCCTCAAAGCTTGAGCAGCTTGGGTGCTCAGAGAAACTTCATTCACAGAATCTCGTGAGGTACTCCTTCCACTTAACAGAGACATCAAATTAATTGCATCTCCGTAGCTATCGAGTTCTCGTTTCCGTGACCACTTCAGTTTACATATGGCTGCTCCTCATCAAGTTCTGGAAATATTGTTTGAACTGGAAGATTTTCACCTATAACCTTTTTTAAGCATGAAACATGGAAAACTGGATGCACTCGCGAAGAAGCAAGAAGCTCTAATTTGTATGCCATAGTACCAATATTTTGTAACACCTTGTAACGACCATAATAATTTGGCGATAATTTATTATCCTTCTTAGCTTGCTTGAGGGACATTTGTTTGTATGGTTGTATCTGTAAAAATATCCAATCTCCTACATCAAAACTTCTCTTGCCGCGATGTTGATCTGCCTATTGTTTCATTCGATTTTGTACCAAATTTAGGTTATCCTTTAAGAGTTGGAGAACTTCATGCTGATGCTCGATGTGATCTTCCACTGCTTGAACCTTCAAATTTTCCCTTAAAGATGATGTGATAGATGGTGGATGATATCCATAAAGTTCCATAAATGGGGTCATCTTTGTTGTACTATGGAAGGAAGTGTTATACCACCATTCAGCGAGAGGTAACCACTTGACCCATTTTTCTCATTTATCAGATACAAATCAATGAAGATATCCTTCCAAACATTTATTTACTATCTCAGTTTGACCATCAGATTGAGGATGATAAGATGAGCTATGAGCTAATTGAGTACCCAAACAAGAAAATAACTCCGTCCAAAAATTTCCAGTAAAAATGGGATCTCTGTCACCCACAATAACCCTTGGGCTTCCATGTAGCTTTTGAATTCTGTCCATAAATGTAGTAGCAACTGTACTTGCTTTAAATGGATGAGATAATGCACAAAAGTGTGCATACTTGGTAAGTCTATCAACTACCACCATGATGACATTCTTTCCTTCGGACTTAGGTAAACTCGTGATAAAATCCATTGAAATCTCCTCCCAACGTTGACTTGAACATACATAATCGGTCTTGACTGTTCAACTTTACCTACCAAAATCAAATAGCTCACTACAAAAACTTTTAAGATCACATTTGGTGCCATCCCAAAAAATTCTTTCTTCACCCAGTGGTAGGTTTTTAATCTCTGAAAGGTCCCCAGAAGGATAAGTAAAATTCCAAGAATATTTTTTTACTAATCTATGTTTCACCTCAAATCATGAGAACTGCTTTTCCAACCAAATGTGGACAGATGTACAGGATCTTGTCAATCTCTTGAACAGAGTCACATCTTTTTCCTTCTTCCATTCATCTCTTGCTTCAGTTATCCAATCTGGTTGGATAATAGAAATGGCACAAAGCAATGCTTCCACCTCTTCATTCTTTCTTGAGAGTGCATCTGCAACAACATTAAGCTTTCTTTTTTTGTAGATTATTTCAAAGTCATAACCCAACATCTTTGTGACCCATTTTTTCTGCTCTTCCGATGATAGTCTTTGTTCCAAAAAGTGTTTAAGACTATCATGATCAGTTTTTACCTTGAAGTGTCTTCCCATTAGGTAAGTTCGCCATTTCTTTAGTGCATGCAGTATTGCTAACATTTCCTTCTCATAAATAGGTTTCTGTAAATACTTTCCTTTTGATTGGACGACTTTCAAAAGCAATGGGTCTTCCTTCTTGCATTAAAACCGCACCAATTCCATTTCCTGAGGCATCACATTCCACAATAAAGGCTTTTGTGAAGTCTAGCGTAGCTAAGACCGGTGCTAGGCATATTGCCTCTTTAAGATGTTCAAAGACCTTAGTTGCTTCAGGAGTCCATGAAAATGCATCTTTCTTCAATAATGTTGTTAGAGGTGTTACTATTCTCCCATAATTCTTAACAAACTTGCGATAATACCCTGTTAACCCAAGAAATCCTCGCAACTTCTTTATGGTTGTGGGGACTTTCCATTCCTTAATGGCTTTAATTTTGTTAGGGTCTACCTTAACACTCTCGTGAGATACAATGACCTTGAGATACAATGACCCAGATATTCCACTCCTGTGTTCCAAAGAAGCATTTGATATTTTTATTATAAATTGCTTCTTCCACAATGATATCCTGCCAACATGTTCACATCCTTCCAAGACCTACTATAGATTAGTATATCATCAAAAAATACCAGCACAAATTTTCTAAGGAAGGGTTTGAAAATGGAATTCATCAACCCTTGAAATGTAGAAGGTGCATTGGTAAGGCCAAAAGGCATGACAAAAAATTCATAATGACGATCATGAGTTCGAAATGTTGTTTTTGGAATATCTTCAATCTTCATTCTAATTTGATGATATCCTGAACGGAGATCCAACTTGGTAAAATAAGTTTCTCCATGTAATTCATCCAATAATTCATCAATCACAGGAATGGGAAATTTATCTTTAATGGTGAGCTTATTTAGCTCCCTATAATTTGGACACATTCGCCATGATCCATCCTTCTTGTGTACCAATACTACAGGAACAGAGAAAGAAATTTGACTAGGTTGAATTATACCCGCCTCTAACATTTCTGCAATCATATGTTCAATTTCTCTCTTTTGGACGTAAGGATATCTATAATGCCTGATGTTTGGAGGAACACTTCCTGGAAACAAATGAATAGCATGATCATGATCACGAATATGTGGGAGTCCTTTAGGAGTTTCAAACACCTTGGAATGATTGTCCAAGACTTATTGGAGATCTGCAAAAATAGATGATTTTGATATTGGAACTTCTAGTGAGCATAATTGTGCAATTACACCCCGTTCTTATTTATTTAGAAGCTTTGTCATGAAATTAGTCCCGGATTCCCTGCAATACCCTGTAATTCGACTTCCTTTCCTTCTGAAAAAAAATTCAAGAAAAGTTCTTGAAAATTAAAAGCTACCGTCCCCAAATATTGTAACCATTGTACTCCTAGTACAACATCAAAACCTCCCATAGGAATGGAAAGCATTGGACTAGTGAATACATATTCCCCCATGGTTAGCTTGATATTATGGCATTTTCCAGAGAAATTTATAGTTCTTCCATTTGCCACCATCACTTGACATTCTGGTGCCAAGATATAAAATAACACTCAATACCTTTTAAAATAATAAAATTATGGGTGTCACTGTAAACTAATCAAATGTTTTAATATCTTTCTTTCTTCAGTGTCCTTCCATCATGAGAGAGTTTGAGTATGAGTGTACCCCATGCATTACACGATATGGCCGGATTCATTTCTTCCTCTTCTAGGGTTGGTTCCTAGTGTATATCCTCTTCTTGTTCATTTTCTTCTTCCTCTTCACAATCTATGTAAAATAATTTCTTCTCAGCACACTTATGACCTTTAGTGTATTTGCTATCACAACTGTAGCAAAGCCCTTTTGCTCTTTTTGCTTCCAATTGTTGTGGTGTCAACCTTGTAGGTTGTGGAAATCTAGGCGTAGCAACACTTCCTTCTTTATAGAATTGAGTGGTAGGCTTCCTTGTTGCCATAATTTTACATTCAACTTTTCTTGCCAACCTGAATGCCTTCTCCAATGAATCAGGTTCAAGAAGGCGAGCTTCATGTTGAATGTTATCCTTTAAAGTGCCTATGAAGGGATCAATCCTGTGTTCCTCTGGAATATCAGTTACCCTTATATTCAATTTTTGGAAGTCCTCAATGTGTTGCCCCACTAAACCCTTTTGTTTGAGATTTATCAATTGGCTAAAGAAGGTGTTGCTCTTTGTATCCTCATAATGTGCTATCATTTTCTCCGTAAAAATTGACCAAGTGACAATTTTTTTACGGGAGCAAAGCCATCGATACCATACAAATGTATTTTGTTCTAAATGTAAAGTTGCAATGCATACCTTTTGTGTGTTTTTCACATTATGGAGATCAAAATATTGCTCCATCTATAGTATCCATGTTACAGGATCCTTTCCATCAAACTTCCTCATATCCATTTTTGAAATATGGTGGTTCTTCCTACCAACATTAGAGTTTATGAAATCACGATTAACATTTATTTTGTTCTCATCATGAGTTTCCTCTACTATCTTTTCACCATTAGGAAACATTTCTTGTATCAACTTTGTCAAACCTTCTATGTCTGCTTTTAGATCATTCTTCATGTTTTCCATTTTAGATTCCATGCCAGCTTCCATGTCATATATCTTATATTCCACATCTTTCTTCAAACCATCCACATTATTATTCACGCCATCCATCTTTGTTTCCATGCCTTTCTTCAAAACTTCCATTTCATTTTTTGCTGCTCTTTGCGAGAGCGAAATTTGGTGCACTTGCTCTTGTAATTTTGATGTAATTCATGTTAAAAAAATTCTTCATCTTCATGAGTCATGGTAGAGCCTTCTGAAGGCTTAATGGGTGTTGAATTCTTTTTAGGCACCATTTTAGAATCCAATATTGATACCTATTCTACAATATTCCCTTGGAATCAATTCAACTTGATTCTTCAAACAAGACTTATGCAATTTAGAAAAAAATACACACCTTTTACTTGCTTTGAGGAGCTCGATATTGAAATTGAATTATCTCTATAATTGAAAATCTTCAATATCTGAAATTCAAGACCGAAGCAGTCCACAATTCTATTTTGATGCCACAGGTCCGACTCGATTTGGATTCTTATTTGGATTCTCCACGAGGAAGTTATGTCTAATCTCCCACAATGACCTAATTATGGACTGGTTCAGTAGAGAGAACTTGTACGACTTGCCACGTGTCACTGTTTTGTCCTTCGCCTCTAAAATTGATATCCAAGAAACTACAGTCTGTGTACTTGTGACCACTTTTGACGACACTCCAATCCGATGCTCAGAGAGAGAGTTATTGAAATTTTCCCACGATCACCTCTTTGAGATGAAATTTAGGAGCCTGAAAAAGCACCACCTTCCACAGATCGTATCTCCAAAAATATTGCGAATCAAGCTCTGAAATATTTTGACGAGTTTTCTCAGGATTTCATTTTCGCACCTTAAAAATTTCAGATTCTGAACCTTCGTAGAAAAAACGTTATAGTGAAAATGCCACGATGACCTATTTAGGAGCCTTAAAAAAGACCTAGCTTCCATAGATCATATCTCCGAAAATATTTCAAACCAAGCTCTAAAATTTTTAGATGATATTCCTCAGGATTTCAGCTTCGCACCCTACAAATTTCAGCTTCTGAAACTTTGTAGAAAAAAAATTACAGCAAAAATTCCACGATGACCTGTTTGGAGCAGTGAAACCATAGAATCCAAAGCTCTGATACCAAATGTTGTGTAACCCGCTCAAAAAATAGAGGAAAAGAGATATCAATGCCTTAGAAATGAGCCACTTCGAGGGGGAAACCTCCAATACATTACATAAATGAAAAATTTTTGGATGATACAATTTACAAAACCTCCTTTCTATATATAGGAGTCCATGTGGCCATAATGTAATCCTAGTGGGCCATAATGTAATCCTAGCCAACCTAACAATAATAATTTAAGGGCACAATAATAGCAAAATGGGGGTTACAAGGGTACAATAATAACAATAAAGGGGTTACACTAATAACAATAAGGGACAAAACTGGTAATATAGGGACCTAACATGGATATTGACGTATATCAACCACATTGGTAAATGTGATTGTGCTAGTTAATACTACAACTAAAAAAACAAATGAAATTTAAATGTATGATCTGCATATATAGTGTGTAGTCACTCACAAGTTCTATACAAGCCACAGTTGAGAATTAAATGAAAAAAAAATTGTTTTCTTTATGAGAAATTAAAAGGCTAATTAAAATTTCCATCAACAAAAAAATGTGTCATAAGTCTTATTTATCCCTTCATTCTAATAAAAAATATTAAGGTCATTTTATTTCATTGAATTAGATTCAACATTACCACTGTTTCCATGTTTACTACAAACACTACACTTTTTTCCTCCTTATTTTGAATAAATCAATAAAATAAACATTGAAATATTAAACCATTTAGAGATTTCTTAAAAAGGTTTAAAAACATGTTTTATATTTCCTACCAAGGGGTGATACTCAATTCAATTCCCCTTTTATATGCATATGTTAATATTATTTATTTTTAGAAACTTAGTTTGTACTACTCGAGAATTAATCTACTAATCTTGTCGTGAATCACGATTATCGTTAGACCAAAACCCATAGGTGTTAGTCAACGATCATATCGCCAGAGATAAGGATCCACGAGAGGCGGTTAGTCCATGTCACGAAACACATGGGAAGCGTTGGTTTATCCAATGCCCAATAATCTCCCCCCCAACGCATGTCACGTGTGTATTCAACTCGTAACCTACACTCTGATACCACTTGTTGGGAATCACGATTGTCGTTACACCAAAACCTGAAGGTATTAGTCAACGTTCATATTGCCAAATATAAGTATCCACGAGAGGCGATTAGTCCATGTCACAAACCACATGGGGAGCGTTGGTTTATCATATGTCCAACAAATCTATCAATATCATTCTAATTACAAGAATGAAAAAAATTGTTGAATCAATCTTGACTAATCTATCAATATTAGTGTGATTAGATGGATGAAAAAAATTACTCACTCAGAAAACCTTCCACCTTATCAATATCTTTGAACGTTTAAGATCTCACTTTGTGATCAAATATCCACCCCCACCCCTACCGCTACCCCCACCCCTACAATGCCCTTTTGGTGCAAAAATGGAAGAATATTTGATTGCTAAAATCATTAGAAGAGTTTCTACCATAGATTTAGTTTATTAATTCTTTTTCTACTTACTCTTTCACTTTTCTGTGAAAGAAATAGAACATTTCTTATCACCCATATTAGATAGTTAGAGATGATGTTAAAATGATTTTTCATTGTCCATATCAAATAATTTGAGATAATTCGAAGATGAATCATAATTAATTATACATATAGATAATTAGATTCACTAAAATCAACATAAAATTTTGATAACATATATAAACAAACTAATCTAATATAACAACTATAAAATTTAAATTATTTTATAATAATTTATATTTCAACAAAATATTAATCAATAATTAATTATATTAAAAAAATTATATATAAAAAATTTAAATAATATTAAAAAATATAATTTATTTACTAACAACAAAAAATATACTCACATAAATCATATTCTTTAAAAAAAAATAAAAAAACTTTGTAACATATAAAAAAATCCCTATCAACGAAACAGGTTGAAAATATAAACTACTCAATGATCCAAAAACAATATTATAAATACCAATTATTCAATATCTAAATAACATTATAGATATAGAAAATCAACCCAAAAAATTATTAGAAACACCAATTTCTAATAATTTCTCCATGATTAATTAGCACTAGAGATACTAACAACCTCAAAGAATATCTACGAAGACTTGGCTTTGATTAAATGACATGTTAAATATAACTAGTTAATATTGAATAAAACGGAAAACAATTAATGGCCTTGCATTTAGTGATTTAATCATGAGAATATTTACAAGTCACATTTTTAAAGTTTATAAGTGTTTAGGTTAAATATAAAAATGATTTTGGAGAAGTTATTCTAAATAAATTATTTTTGATTTGTTAATAAGATGGGCTATCCATGTTAAAATTATTTGAAATTAAGATTTAATATGGATATAATAAAAGTGCTTATCATTATTTATATTTTTAGTATTATAAAAATATAAATTAATTTATAAAGTATTTTTAAATTATTTATCAATTTAAAAAAAAACATATTTTCTTTTTTATTTTATTTTAGCAATATCAAAATTTTCCTCAATTAACTACGACCATAAATTTTATTATAATTTTTCTCTTTCTTTATTAAATCATATTTTTTAAAATTAAATGAATATATATTTAATATTATAACTTGTGAAAAATGACATTTTAGTTATCCAAATGTTTGACTTCATTGTGAACACTATCAAATTTGTGACTTTTCAATCATGATGATACATCATTTTGTCTAGTGAAAATGTTGGGAAAACATAGTATCCAAAATAGCTACATGATTGCGAACCCTATCAATTTTGTGACTTTTCAAGCATGATGATACATCATTTTGTCTAGTGAAAAAGTTGGGAAAACATGGTATCGAAAATAGCTACAGTAAAATGTGGCAATTAAGTCACCAACCCACGTTATCTTTGTCAATATAAAATGGTATTGTTTATAGATGTTACAAATTTAATAATAATTTTGCAAATATGTTACAAATTGTTTATAGATGTTACACCTCCAACGACAAACTCCTTGAGTTTTAGTGTATTCACTCAAAATCTTGTCCTCGCTAGCAGTCCAGACACCACTATTAAGACCGTCCTCCTGCTTTGAACAGCTCCAAAAACAAGGATATCTAGTCTTGATCTATTAGCTGATCGATCCAGCCAACCCTAAACCAGCAGCTTAAATACAAATATACCCTTCAGCGACCACTTCTTCTTAGGTGTTTTACTCTTGCATGGCAACATCTATAAACGCAATTTTTCCAAGAATCAAACAACGTGGAACTCGTTATCCTATCAGAGAATCCAAACGTAATGACGAAAGTTTGGGTTCTTATCTGGACGAAGGAGACACTTAGTGAAGGACGAACAAATATGCGAACAATGTGTTTCCACGTTAGCAAGTTATATAACTTCATTGTTAATGATCTGTGAATTGATGTCGGTATTCTAATATTTTAAGACCAAACATCTTGAAACGTGTATTGTCTTGACTCTTGAGTTTCTAAGGGTGTCTTAAGTCCCCAACTGTCCTTCTTAAGCACAATTGTCGTTCTTCCACTTCCACCAAAAATGAAAAAGGAATGGAAGACAATAACTTACTCTAAATTCTTAAATATAATGATAAATCCCCCTCATGTTTCCTTATTCTCACTATTTCATCTTCAAATGTTGTAATGTGCAAAATGTGCGTCTCAAATTTGTGCAATTTATTCTAATTATTTCATTGGACACATAGGGTAAGTTTAGAGTTGGGTTAAAAAATGTATTATAAATATGGAGATGTGCAATGTGTCCCATTACAAATATGGTAAATATGGAATTTTCATAAATAGTGTGCAGCGTGTTCTCAATTTGAACCATTTCACTAGCCTGACACAGAAACATTCCTGTAGTGCATCTGTATTATAAAAATTTATTGGTAAAGTATATTGTGTATAACAGGGTAGTAAGAAAGAAATAAGTGTGTAAGGAAAAATACGATGTAAATATTTATTGGTGAAGTATACTGTAAGAAAGAAATAATTATTTAAGGAAAAATGTGATGTAAATATTTATTGGTGAAGTATACTGTAACAAAGAAATAATTAGGTAAGGAAAAAGGTGAAAAGATTTTATTTGATATATGTAGTAGCTTAGAGTCGTTTTTGCAGTGCATGTGTATTGTAAATACGTATGTATATTGTAAATATTTATTAGTCAAGTATAATGTGTATAACAAGGTAGTAAGAAATAAATAATTGTGTAAAAAAAGGTGAAAAAGTTTTATTTGATATATGTAGTAGCTTAGAGTCTTAGTTTACCGTGTATAAGAAAGAAATATTTCTGTATCTATAAATTATGGTGTGTTTCTTAATATATAAAATGAAATAATGAGAAAAATAATAGCAAGGAGAATTATTTTTACCAAAAGTTAATATAGAAAAGTGTATAAGAAAAAAATATTTTAATACTATTAAATATGATTTGAATAAAAATATATAAAACAATTGTGAAAAATAAAAGTCATATTTTGATGTGTTTATAAAACTATAGAAAGAAAGGATGGGAAAATTAAGAGTGAAGGGAGGATTTTTTTTGCTAATAAAAAAAAAATGTACATTAGAGAAATATTTTAGTATTATTAAATATGATGTGTTAAAAATAATCTTTAAATAAGAGTGAAGAGTAATATGATTATGTAGATATTTTTTTAAATAAAATTTTCGTAAAAATTAATAGAATATAATTTTTTTAAAAATAATAATATATTTTATAATTGAGAATATAGTGATACAAAAATTCTCCACTTTTTGCTTCCTTTCCCTTTGTAAATATCTATTATAGTTTTTCTTAAGTGTCCCTTGATGGAAAACTATGTCAAATTTTATTATTATGTTACCTTGAGGGATAGTTATGTCAAAAGCTTGTTATTATGTTTTTATTAAAGTGTCATTTTAGTTGGGACAATTGGTTAGTGTATTCAGCTTCTAGAGAAGTTTAGGTGTTGGGTTTTAAGAGAGGCCATTGTTAGATAATTCCTCCACTTTTTGTTTTTGAAATTATTCCCTTCTATCTGTATATATGTGTATGATAGCAGGTATAGCGGATGTGAAGAACAGAGGAAAAAGAATGAACTATTTTTATTTTTCTTGAATGGTTTGCGTCATGCTCTATTATAGTAATTTAAACCAATCCAATTGAACTCCATTTTTCCATGTTGATAGGTTTTTGGTTCCAAACGCCCTCATGCTAGAATTTTCTTCGATACACATAATTTACCCTTAAGCAATCAATTCCCAACACTATGATTGCACTGTGATTTAACCAATCAACCTCCATTACCAAATCGATCAAATATTTATGTTTTGTATCCCAATCCAAATGAGTAGAGGTGAAAAACCAAGAAAAATACAATGCATGGGTTTATTATAACAATGCCCAAAGTTCCCACTAAATCCACACACTCATTATGATGACCACAACATATGAGATCAAACATGACTAGATCAATTAACACTTGGAGAGGAAAAAATTATTTACTTATGAAGTTACAACAACTCCGATCATTTTCACTATAATTGTGTGGATTGTTATTGACCATGTCAAATTACTAGCCACTAATCACTTCACCATATACTATATTCACATGTTAATCCAAGTGAAAGTGGCTCGTTGTGTGACTAAATCAAAAGAGGTTTGATCCATAGCTACAGCAATGTGAAACAAGTCTAGTAAAGCACATTCACATCGATGTCTTGGAGAGAAAAACCACTTTGAGCATATTTTTTGCCAGTGATTCTACACTTCATTAATCATATAGGAGATCATTAAAAACCTACTTAACATCATTATATACTTCAACAAACACTTGATACATCAATTTCATGAGAAAAAAGGACCACGAAGAAATCTAGGTTAACATCAATTCCAGCCAATCACTGAGTTATAATGCCAATAGTTATTTATTAGTATAGAATTTCTTTTATTCATTTTTGTAATTAATTTTTAGTTGTATGATCTTACTTATTTATGTATGGTTTGTTGGAAATGTTGTCATTGATGGCAAAGGATAAGTCAAAGGAGCAGCAGAGGAGCTTCAGGAGCAAGGAGCAACATCAGTCAAGGAGCATAGATATTTGATTTGAGAAACTGGTTCTGAGTGTGGGAAAATATCATAGAAAGTATGAAAAGAGTGTTGAAAACTGGGTGGGAAGGGTCGTGGAAATTCCCTGCATAAAATAAGGAATTCGGTGTTGTTGAGTAATTTTAATAAGGTTTAATGCAAATGGTTTGATTTATAAACAATTCTGATGCGCTGAGGATATATATAAAATAAGGGTTAGTATAGATATATGAAGATCCTCTGTTTCAAACTTAGATGTGTTGTATTGATCGAATAAATCTGAAATAAGGGCTCATTCGAGATTCTGCACATATACATCTGAAGGGCCAGAAGGATCAATGTCACAAAAGGAGCGAAGTATTAGAAGATGGAACTGAAGTACTAGTATTACAGTGAAAGGCAGAAGAACCTGAGTGCAACTAAATAGGGCATTGATGGACAGAACCTTGGAAGCACAGAGTAATGGAACCATAGGTTATATATATAGTAGGACCGTGTTGAAATGCCAGGGACCAAGGCCACTTATAAAGGATCGGAACACATAAAAGAGCGAAACAAGGCGAGGATGAAACCTGGAGCGTGAGAGAAAGATGGAACCGTGATCGAAGTAAACAATGACCGTGGTTTGGAGTTGAAGGGTGGTTTTCATCGCACCACCTTCCGTCGGGCAAGCAGTTTTCTCCATTTGCGAGCGTTTCCATAGGTTGATCGACGCGTGTCCTCGAACGACATTGCAAAAATGCCTCCCACTGCGTGCCATCGCGCGTTAACCATCGACCAAAGACGCAAAATGATATTGACATAAGCCGTCGATCTAGATGGAAGCGATCTGAAGGTGGCTGTGTTCGGAAGGTGCGCGAAGGATAACCCAGGTACGGTGCGCCATCGCGCATTATTGTTCGCACAAGTAGCCCATGTGATATCCATTGGATCGTCAAGGCCGAGGCGACGCAATAACAGTCGTTGGATGGAGAGACCATTAGCGTTGGGGCCCACGCATATGTGTGTGTTGTTCAATTAAGGTTTTAAGTTAAATAAGGTTCTATGGAAAAGTGGAAGTTCGTAAACATATTTCATATCACCAAGGGTCTCAATATTTGACTGAATACAATACAGCCTGTATATGTAATGACCGTGTGTGTGGAGTAAGTGAGAGAAAAAACGAGATTATGACTTGATTGATATATATTACAATATCTAATATATTAAAGTGGAATGTGCGCATAAGAATGGCCTGGAACTAATTATAAGTCTAATGCATATGGATGCATTTTGAAATGGCTAAGGTTTAACAACAAATTCGAGGGTTAATTAAGATATATATAGTCCCGTATGAAATATTGTAAAGATTGAAACATGAATGTGTATGGAAAAAGAAAAAGAAAAGGAGAGCGTGCAGAGATGAAAGTTCAGTTAACAGGAATATGTACAGGAATGAAGTGAACAGGTATAATATGCAGATGACAATGAACAAAGAGTATGCAGAACAGTTTCTTAACAACAACAGGAAAAGACAAACATAGTAAAGCCATAATCCAGAAAAGGAGCTCAGTGAAATTAAGATGTGTAATTAAAAATGTGAATGTAAATGTTGTAATTATTTTTATTGTTTTTGACGCAAAGGCAAGTATCCTAAGGAAAATACAAAATCCCATTGTAGCACGGAGATTTGTACATACTGTAGTAATTTTAAAAATAAGTTGGATAAAGGAATAAGAAGACAGAAGCCAAAGAGTCATGACTGTCCACTCCAAATTCTTTATTAAATACAAACAGTCATGCGAGGAACTCTATATATAATATCACATTGATATGAACAAGATAGGTTAGAGAGACAAAATATAGAGAAGGCAGAGTATAGAAGTGTAAGGCAGAGAAGATTAAGAAAAGAAGAGTAGAAAGAGAAGCTATAGAACAGAGCTGATATCTGAGGTAAATCAGCAAACCTTCAGTTTGATAAATTGAGGAAGTTGGAGCTTCCCTATCAAGTTGCAGCTTGATAGCTATCACTTGTAGCTGACTGAGGTTGGAACCTCCTGTAGGTTGGTGCCTGTAGAAAAATTGAAGGGATTTGGTGCTTCCTTGCAAGTTGTAGCTTACACAATTGAGGTAGGAGCCTCCTGTAGGTTGGTGCCTGCAGAAAAACAGTGGTGAGAGGGAGTTGGAGCTTGCCTTTGCATCACAACAATAATAAGATGTGGTTTTCTCCCTTTATGGTTTTCCACTTATATCTGGTGTCTCTGTGCATGGTGTTTATGTGTTGATCTAATTTATATCGTCTGCTTAATACTTGCTGCTCTCATATTAAGCCTGCTGTTATATTATATTAATACTTGCTGCTCACATTCTAAGATTACTCACATATTAAGCTGGATATGAAATGAAGGTGTAAATAATGTTTATTAAAAAGACAAGAATATTATGAAAGTGTTAAACTGATTCACCCCCCCCCCTCTCAGTTTAACTAAGAGTTCAACAATTGGTGTCAGAGCCAGTTCCTTTTTAAAAGTCTAACAACTGAAAGGAGATCCTAAGTTCCCAAGATGGCTAGTAAAGAAGGATGCTCAACCAATAAAGCCCCTTTCTTCACCGGTGAAAATTATGCTTTCTAAAAAATCAGAATGAGGGCATACATAATGTCTCTAGGAATAGAAGTCTGGGCTACTGTGGAATTAGGATATGCCCCGAAGGCAACTGACATAGAGAAAGAAACAAAACAAGATTTTGTGGCTAACGCAAAAGCCATGAATGCCATCCTGAATGGATTTTGTGAAGCAGAGTTTATTAAATTAATCCACAAAGACACTGCCAAAGAAATATGGGATACCCTTGAAAACATACATGAGGGAGACAAGAAAGTAAAGACTGCCAAACTTCAAGTCTATAGAGCCCAGTTTGAAAACTTAAAAATGAATGATGATGAAGACATTGCCAGTTTCTTCCTAAAAGCTGCAGAAATTATTAACAATATCAAAGCTCTTGGAGAAAAAATTCCAGAAAGTATAATTGTGCAAAAGATTCTAAGATATTTTCCATCCAGGTTTAATCCAAAGGTGTCTTCAATAGAATAAACAGCTGATTGGGAGACCTTGACCATGAACCAGCTACTTGGAAATCTAAGAGCCTATGAAATGAGGCTCCCACAGAAGAAGCCAAGTACGAGGGAAGCAACCTTTAAAACAGAAAAGAAGAAAGAAGAAGAGGGAGACATATGCTCTTGCTCAGATGAAGAAGAGGCAAAGTTTGTCAAGAAATTGGATAGAGGCTCTGGTAAATACAAAGTTAAACTCCCCTTCAAATGCTTTAACTGAGGAAGAGTGGGACACTATGCTGCTAAGTGTCCTCACAAGAAAGTAAGGAATCGGGCTCAAGAGTAAGAGAAAAATAAATCAAAGAACTGGCAGAAAGGAAAGAAGTTCAACACAAAATCCTTCTATGCTCAACAAGATAGAAGTACATCTGAAGATTCAGATGAATCCTCAAGTGAATAAGGAACCTCTGAATTCTTATTGATGTCCATAGAAGAACTTGAAGGTCTCCTGCTAGAAGATGAAGAAGAAGAAGGTGAAGTCGACCTTGAGGGGGAGCTAAGAATTGCTCTAGAATAGATTGATAGACTCAAACTGAAACGCAGAAAAAAAAAGGATATTATCCTCAAATATGTACGAGAAGAATAGAATTCATAAGTCCTTAAGCAGCTAAAAATAGAGCTTGAGGAAGCCAAGAAGATAGAGGACATGTTACTTAAGAAAATCAAAGAAAAAACTCAAGAACAAGAAAAGTTGGAAGAAGAAGTAGTATGTCTCAGAAAGAAATTAGAAAATGCTCAAAGGAAAGTGGTTATAAACTCTTCCCAAACAACAAGCTCTAGTAAGCTGAATGAAATTTTGGTTGCTCAAAGATCCCCTATGATAAAGACTGGAATAGGCTATGAAGGAGAGTCAAGTAAAGGAAAATAAAAGGTTGACAGAGAGATTATTTTTGTAAAAGAAAAGAAGAATGATGAAGCAGCTCAAACAATTCCTACAAAAGAAGAAATCTGCAATAAGGAAGACAGAGATCAGAAGAAACCACTAGTACCAAAGAATGTAATAAATACTAAGACCCCTGAATATGTAAAATTTGGAAACCATCAAAGGAGATTCTCCCTCCAATGAAGAATGCCACCTGTTATCTCTGCCACGAGCTGGGACACATTGTTGCATATTGTCATGCAAGGAGGAGTAATTCAAACCAGCAAAAGATGCAAACCTTGAAGAGTTTGCCTCAAGCAAACAAATGGAAGAGACAACCTTACATCAGGTATGCAAATAGCTTCTATGTTTACTGCTTTTATTGTAAGGAATTTGGTCATAAAATCATTGAGTGTAGAAAGTATGGACAAAAATTAATGTTTAACACCTCAAGAAGGTTTATGAATCAAAGAAATTCTGTTCATACTCATAGTTCTACAAAAATTATGATCAAATTTTGTGTATGCAATCAAGTTGGACATATACCTTCCAAATGTCCTCTAAGAAGATGGAGGTCATCACCTCAAAAAAGATACAAAACAAAAGGGTGTCTCTAGTGGATAAAGAAGGTGAATAAGTGTGACCTGGCTCTAACTGCTCAAGATCTGAAAAGTTAATGGTATTTGGAGAGTGGCTACTCTAAACACATGACAGGAGACAAAAGTAAGTTTATAACTCTTGATGAAAAGAAATCTGGCAATGTCACTTTTGGCAATGAAAAATCAGGTAAGATCAAGGGAAAAGGCTTAGTCAGCATAGACAATGGTAGAGGAAAGGCCCAAGATGTACTATTTGTAGATGGGCTGAAAGAAAATTTACTGAGTGTCAGTCAGATGTGTGACAAAGGTTGCGAAGTTCTATTTAGAGCACAAGATTGTGAAGTCAGATCAAGCACCACATGAAGGACTCTACTCAAAGGTGTTCGAACAGAGAGAAATGTTTACATTGTGAAAGAGGAAGATGAAGCATGCCATCTTAGCAAACTTTAGGAGTCATGGTTATGGCATAAAAGATTGGGACATCTCAGCTTCGATCACATCATCAAACTAAGCAAGAAGAAATTTGTCAGAGACATACCAGAAATAAAGAGGCCTTCTAATACCATGTGCAAATCTTGTCAATTAGGTAAACAGACCCACACATCCTTTAAAGCCAAAGAGGACTTGTCAAAAAGAAGACCACTCCATCTTGTGCACATGGATCTGTGTGGACCTACAAGAACTAAAACACCAAGTGGATAATCCTACTTCATGCTGATAATATATGATTTCTCCAGAATGACATGGGTTGCTTTTCTCAAGAATAAATCAGAAGCTCTGGACAAATTCAAAATATTTAAAGCATTAGCAGAAAATCAGACAGGATGTAAGATGAAATGCATCAGATCAGACAGAGGAGGTGAATTCACTGATTATGACTTTGCAGACCTATGCAATGAACATGGCATAAAACAACAATTTACTATTGCAGGGACACCTCAGCAGAATGGAGTAGCAGAGAGACAAAACAAATCTGTTCAACAAATTGCCAGAGCCATGATGCAAGAGAATAATATTTCTCAAACCTTATGGGTAGAAGCAGTGCACACATCAATACATATCCTTAATAAAGCTCACTTAAGGCCAAGCAGTGACAAGACTCCCTATGAACTATGGCATGGAAAGCCATCTTCAATCAAACATTTCAGAATCTTTGGAAGCAAGTGTTACATAAAGAATAATGATGAGAATCTTGGAAAATTTGATGCAAGAGTAGATGAAGGGATATTTATAAGATATGCTTCCAAAAGTAAAGGGTACAGGTGCTACAACAAGACTCTTCGGAAAATAGTTGAAAGTATTGATGTGAGATTTGATGAAGAACTTCCAAACAATACAAGAGATAAGGCCTCTGCAGTCCATCGGATAACCATGAAGAAAGAGAAGACCGGAATTATGATGAAACAGACAAAGACTACGAGAAGATGAAGGGGTGACTTGAGAAAGCCCCCTCAAGATATACTCAGAAGAATCATCCCGAAGATCAAATCATAGGAGATAAGAAAGCAGGGGTGCAGACAAGAAGGCAGCTAACAGAACAAACTGAAGAAGTATACATAGCCATGCTGTCACAAATAGAGCCAAAGAAATTTGAAGAAGACAGCAAGGACAAGTCTTGGGTAAAAGCAATGAATGAGGAATTGGACCAAATTGAAAAGAACAATACCTGGGAACTAGTTCCTAGACAAATTGAGAATAATATCATTGGTTCAAAATGGGTATTCAAAAAAAAAAATGAATGAGCAAGGACAAGTAATCAGGAATAAATCCAGGTTGTTCTGCAAAGGATATTCACAAGTCGAAGGACTTGATTATGATGAAACACTTGCCCCTGTAGCCAGAATGGAAGCTATCAGAATGTTCTTGGCATTTGCATGCTAGCAGAATTTCAAAGTATATCAAATGGATGTAAAATCAACATTTCTGAATGGAGATTTAGAAGAAGAAGTCTACATGGAACAACCAGAAGGCTTCTCATTGACAGACAAAGAAGATTATGTGTGCAGACTGAAGAAGGCCCTATATGTACTGAAACAAGCTGCTCGTGCTTGGTACTCAAGACTGGATAAGTATTTGAAAAAACAGGGCTTTAAGAGAGGGGGAGTAGACAACAATCTATACATAAAAGCCCATGAAAATGAACTTCTGATTGTTGTAGTATATGTTCATGACATTATGTTTGGAAGCAACAGAGAAGAACTAGCAAAAGGGTTTGCTGATGAGATGAAAATAGAGTTTGAGATGTCTATGATTGGAGAGCTCAGTTTCTATTTAGGACTTCAAATTCAACAAAAGAACACAGGTACATTCATCTCACAAGAAAAATACTTAAAGGAAATGCTGAAAAAGTTCAAAATGGAGGACTGCAAACTTGTGTCAACTCCCATGACCACAGGTTGCAAGCTATGTGCTGATGATGGGTCTGCTGATATAGATCAAAAACTCTACAGATCCATGATAGGAATTCTATTGTATCTGACTGCATCAAGACTAGACATCATGCTAGCAGTAGGACTAGTGGCTAGATATCAAGCAACACCTAAACAAAATCACCTTCTTGTAGTCAAAATAATATTCAGATATCTACAAGGAACATGAAAATATGGAATTTGGTATCCTAAAGGCAAAAGATTCACCTTGATAGCATACACAGATGCAGATTGGGCCAGCTGTGTGGATGACAGGAAGAGTACAAGTGCAGGTGCATTCTATCTAGGAGAAAGTCTGGTGGCACAGTTAAGCAAGAAACAAACATCTATCTTCGTGTCTACAGCAGAAGCAGAATATATAGCAGCAACATCATGTTATACACAAGTCATGTGGATGAAGAAAACTCTCCAAGACATGAAGGTAAGCATTGATGAACCTATCTCAATCAAATGTGATAATACAAGTGAAATAAGTATATCAAAAAATCCTATTCTTCACTCAAAAACAAAGCATATCCCAATCAAGTATCATTTTCTCCGAGAACAAGTGGCTCAGAAGATAGTAAAGCTGGAGTATGTGCCAACAAAAGAATAGACAACTGATATATTTACCAAACCTCTTGCTAGAGAACCATTTGAATATTTGAGAGATAAACTAGGGGTAGTATCTGTAGATGATACTCTCTGATATGAAGAGAAAGCACAGCTTCAGGGGGAGAACAGAAACAAAAATATCATTCCAGGGGGAGATCAGCCAGCAAGGAAAGCATGAAACAGGTCCTCAGGGTCAAAGGATTATGGAAAGAATTCACCCAGCATACAGGAGTCAATGAAAAGGCTAAAGGATCAGAATTTTAGATTTAATCCAAAATTAGGAGCAGTAGGGTACAAAGTCAGAAGATCTTAGAGAGAGGAAATGAGCAACGCTTTGCCATTGATGTCAAAGGGGGAGGATAGTAACAAAAGAAAGGGACTTGTCTTAAAAGGAAAGCAGAGGAAGTGCATTGCCATCAATGCAAAAGGGGGAGACTGTTGGAAATGTTTTCATTGATGGAAAAGGAGAAGTCAAAGGAGCAGCAGAGGAGCTTCAGGAGCAAGGAGCAGCATCAGTCAAGGAGCAGAGATATTTGATTTGAGAAACTAGTTCTGAGTGTGGGAACATATTATAGAAAGTATGAAAAGAGTGTTGAAAACTGTGTGTGAAGGGTCGTGGAAATGCCCTGCATAAAATAAGGAATTTGGTGTTGTTGAGTAATTGTAGTAATGTTTAATGCAAATGGTTTGATTTATAAACAATTCTGATGCGCTGAGGATATATATAAAATAAGGGTTAGTATAGATATATGAAGATCCTCTGTTCTGAACTTAGATGTGTTGTATTGATCAAATAACTCTGAAATAAGGGCTCATTCGAGATTCTGCACATATATATCTGAAGGGCCGGAAGGATCAATGTCACAAAGGGAGTGAAGTATTAGAAGACGTATCCAAAGTATTAGTATTAGAGTGAAATGCGGAAGAACTTGAGCCCAACTAAATAGGGCATTGATGGACAAAACCTTGGAAGCACAGAGTAATGGAACCATAGGTTATATATATAGTAGGACCGTGTTGAAATGCCAGGGACCAAGGCCACTTATAAAGGAGCGGAACACATAAAAGAGCAGAACAAGGCGAGGACGAAACTTGGAGTGTGAGAGAAAGATGGAACCGTGACCGAAGTAAACAATGAACGTGGTTTGGAGTTGAAGGGTGGTTTTCATCACACCACCTTCCGTTGGCCAAGCGGTTTTCTCCATTTGAGAGTGATTCCATAGGTTGATCGACGTGTGTCCTCGACCGACATTACAAAACCACCTCCCACTGTGCGCCATCGCGCGTTAACCATCGACCAAAGATGCGGAGCGATATTGACATAAGTCGTCAATCTAGAGGAAAGCGATCTGACGGTGGCTGTGTTCAGAAGGTGCGCGAAGGATAACCCAGGTATGGCGCGCCATCGTGCGTTATTTTTCACGCAAGTAGCCCGTGCGATATCCATTGGATCATCGAGGCGAGGCGACGCAATAACAGCTGTTGGATGGAGAGACCATTAGTGTTGGGGCCCACGCATATGTGTGTGTTGTTCAATTAAGGTTTTAAGTTAAATAAGGTTCGATGACAAAGTGGAAGTTTGTAAACATATTTCATATCACCAAGGGTCTCAATATTTGATTGAATACAATACAGCATGTATATGTAATGACCGTGTGCATGGAGTAGGTGAGAGCAAAAACATGATTATGACTTGATTGATATATATTGCAATATCTGATATATTAAAGTGGAATGTGTGCATAAGAATGGCCTAGAAATTATTATAAGTCTAATGCATATGGATGCATTTTGAAATGCCTAAGGTTTAACAACAAAGTCGAGGGTTAATTCAGATATATATAGTCCCGTATGAAATATTGTAAAGATTGAAACATGAATGTGTATGGAAAAAGAAAAAGAAGAGGAGAGCATGCAAAGATGAAAGTTCAGTTAACAGGAATATGTATAGGAATGAAGTGAACAGGTAGAATATGCAGATGACAGTGAACAAAGAGTATGCAGAATAGTTTCTTAACAACAACAGGAAAAGACAAACCCAGTGAAGCCAAAATCCAGAAAAGGAGCTCAGTGAAATTGAAATGTGTAATTAAAAATGTGAATGTAACTGTTGTAATTATTTTTATTGTTTGTGATGCAAAGGCAAGTATCCTAAGGAAAAGACAAAATCCCATTGTAGCATGGAGATTTGTACATATTGTAGTAATTTTAAAAATGAGTTGGATAAAGGAATAAGAAGACAGAAGCCAAAGAGTCATGACTGTTCACTCCAAATTCTTTATGAAATACAAACAGTCATGTGAGGAACTCTATATATAATATCACATTGATATGCACAAGAGAGGTTAGAGAGAGAAAATATAGAGAAGGCAGAGTATAGAAGTGTAAGGTAGAGAAGATTAAGAAAAGAAGAGCAGCAAGAGAAGCTACAGAACAAAGCTGATATATAAGGTAAATCAACAAACCTTCAGTTTGATAAATTGAGGAAGTTGGAGCTTCCCTATCAAGTTGCAGCTTGATAGCTGTCACTTGTAGCTGACTGAGGTTCGAGCCTCCTGTAGGTTGGTGCCTGCAGAAAAATTGAAGTGAGTTGGTGCTTCCTTGCAAGTTTTAGCTTGCAGAATTGAGGTAGGAGCCTCCTGTAGGTTGGTGCCTGCAGAAAAACAGTGGTGAGAGGGAGTTGGAGCTTGCATTTGCATCACAACAATAATAAGATGTGGTTTTCTCCCTTTATGGGTTTCCACTTATATCTGGTGTCTCTGTGCATGATGTTTATGTGTTGATCTGATTTATATCACCTGCTTAATACTTGCTGCTCTCATATTAAGTCTGTTGTTATATTATATTAATATTTGCTGCTCACATTCTAAGATTACTCACATATTAAGCTGGAAATGAAATGAAGGTGTAAATAAGGTTTATTAAAAATACAAAAAGATTATGAATGTGTTAAACTGATTCAAACCCCCCCCCCCCCCCCCTCTCAGTTTAACTAAGAGTTCAACATGGTTGTATTTATTTATCTATCAAATTATTTACACAATTTATTATTCATGCTAATTTCTAATTTGACATCCTTGCATATCAAGTTTGAGTAAAAATAAGGATAAGCCTCGAAAGGATTAGTCTTTTCATTTCTTATCAATGTATTTTTTTCTACTTGTTCATTGGATTACAACAGTAAGCCCACTAGGAAGAATTGTGTTATTTCAATTTCACAAGTGCATGTTAAAAATATAAGACGAAACTTATATATTGAAACTAGTAGCTCACGGGTGAGAAAGCTACACCTAGAGACTGCCCAAGCAGAGAATGCTCAAGCATATAATGCTCTATTAAATTAATCATAAAAGCAGAAATATATAGGTTTACATTAATTTAGGGATACTAGAACTGACACCTAGAAAATAGGAACTAATCCTAATATGGGACAGTCATACAACTAAGAAACAAACTCTATCCAATAATAAAATATTATTCGTTATCTTCAACTCCCCGCTTAATGGAGAAAGGGTTCAATTGTACTCCTAACATATCCCTAAACATTTCAAATTTAATCCTTCCAAGGGGCTTTGTAAAAATATCTATTGCACTATTACAAGTATTACAATATTCAATAAAACATTCTTTAGACTAAACCTTCTCTCTAACAAAATGAAATGATTATCAATATGTTTTGTGTTTTTGTGAAACACGGGATTTTTTGCGAGCTTGATTAAGCTTTGTCTCTCACATATGATTATTGTAGCGCCTTTTTGTTCTTCTCCAACATCATGGAGAAGTCTCTTCAACCAAATTTCCTTAGATGTGGCTGCACACACTTCTTGATACTCTCCTTCTACAGACGATAAGGATACAATACTTTGGTTCTTTCTCCTCTAAGAAATTACCCTGTACCCAACATTGAAATCATAACCTGTTATGGATCTTCTGTCATCCAAATTTTATGCCCAGTCTAAGTTTGAAAAACCTGTCAAATTAACATTAGCAATATCAATGTACTTAATACTAAAATCAATGGTTCCCTAAAGGTGTCTCAAGACACCTTTTAATGCCACCCTATGGTTCTCAAGATATTTTGACATGAATTTACTTCACACACTGACTGTAAATGCTAAGCCAACTCTAGTTGTAGTCAAATAAATCAGACTTCCAACTAGTTGTCTATACAATGTGGCATCCACCTCCTTAGAATCATCCTCAATATGAAGTTTAAGGTTCTTCAATAAAACCACTGATGCATATTTTCACTGCTCCATTCTAAATTTTTTCATTAATCCTCTGACATACTTTCCTTGAGTGAGAAAATTCGAACTAAATTCTCTCCAAACTTACAAACCCAAACAATAGTGTAATTCTCTGAGGTCTTCCATTTGAAAAACATGTGACATTTTCACTTTTATTTCTTTAATGAACTCATCAGAATTTCCAGTGATAATTAAATCATCTACATATAAAGAAATCAAAAAAACATTCCCCTTTTCATCAAACACAATATACATATTTGAGTTGGTTTTTCTCCTCTTATAACCATGCTGCAAGAAAAAGGAGTCAATTTTTTCATACCATGACATAGGTGCATGTTTTAAGACATATAATTCCTTCCTTAATTTTCAAAATAAATGTTCCTTCCCCTATTTGATAAACCCTTCAGGTTTTTTTAAATATACCTCTTCTTTCAATTCTCCATTTAAAAAAAACAGATTTCACATCTAGTTGGTGTAAACTCCAATGATGCTTTGTAGCTTAAGCTATTAACATTCTAATAATGTTTAAATTAGATATTGTAGAAGAAGTATTCTCATAATAAATTCCTTCTTTTTGTGAGTAACCTTTAGCTACCAACCTAGCTTTATACTTGTCGACACTACCATACAGTTTGAGCTTGGGTTTATATAACCATTTACAGCATATAGGTTCTTTCCCTTTTGAACTTGGGTCTACGCTTCTTGGGTGCACTGAATCAAATCTATTTAAGTAATGGTCGAACAACGCATGAACAAGCCTCAAACTCGCACTGACCCCTGACCAAATCTCAGTTGAACAACATGTAAACTATAGCAAATTTCTGCGTTGCTCCAATGTGCATGAGAGAATTTTTTTTTTTATCTCTCTAGTCACTAAGGCTCATGACACACCCAACCACTAGGGCTCTCAAATTAATCTTCCATTAAGGCTCCACTGCAGCCACTAAGGCTATTGATTCTACCACTAAGGAACTCGATTCTGCCACTAACACACTCAATTCAACCACTAAGGAAAAAAATTCAGCCACTAAGGCACTCACCAGCCACTAAGGCTCACCCAATCTAATACCATGTTGAAAATAGAATAAAAAACCTATATACTAAAACTAGCAACTCACAAGTGATCAAGATGCACCTGGAGACTACCCAAGGAAAGAACACTCTATTCAATTAATCATAAACCATAAATATATAGGTTTACATCAATTTAGGGAGATTATAACTAAATCCTACAAAATAGGAACTAATCCTAATCCAGGACACTTGTACAACTGAGAAACAAATAGTCTCCAATAATACAATATTGTCCATTATCTTCAACTATGCAATTTCCAGTTTATTGCAAACATCTTTACTTTTCTGCAAGTATATTTTGTCAGTTTACTTCTAAATTTCTAGAACCTTACCAAGCTTATGAACTACATATATCTCATCTGCAAAATTAATAATTAATGCTACAACTACATAAAAAATAAATGAAAGGTAGAAGTGTGATCTGCGTATATAGTGTGTAGTCACTTCCATACGAGCCACGATTCAAAATTAAATGAAAAATATTTTTGTTTTCTTTATGAGCAATTAGAAGGTTAATTAAAAGGCCCATCAACAAAACAATGTCTCATAAGTCTTATTTATCCCTTCATTCTGAAAAATATTAAGGTCATTTTATTTCATTGAATTAGTCTCAATGCTACCACCCTTTCCATGTTACTACAATTATTGGCACTTTTTTCCCTCCTTATTATGGATAAAATAATAAAATAAGCATTGAAATCTTACATCATTTAGACTTTTTTTGAAAATTTTTAAATTTGTTTTTGTCTTTTCTACCAAAGAGTCATATTCAATTCAATTCCCCTTCTAAATGCCTATGCTAATATTATTTTTTAAGAAACTTGGTTAGTACCATTGGAGAATCAATCTACTATTCTATCAATAACAGTATAATTACAAGAATGACAAAATTTGTAAAATCAATCTCCTAATCTATCAGTATCAGTATGATTAGTGGGATGAAAAAATAACTCGGTGGGAAAACCTTCAAGTTTCCACTTTCCACCTTATCGATATCTTTGAACATTTGAGAACTCTATTTATCATCAAATCCCCACACCTTCCACCTTATAGATATCTTTGAAAATTTTATATCTCTCTTTGTGATCAAATCTGTACCCCCACCCCTATAATGTCGTTTTAGTGCAAAACTAGTGAAATATTTGATTGGTAAAATCATTAGAAGAGTCTCGATAATAGACTTATCCTAATAATTCTTTTTCTACTTACTCTTTCACTTCTTTGTGAAAGGGATATAACGTTTCTTGTTACCCATATTAGGCATTTTGGGATGATGTTAAGATGATTTTTCATTATGCATATCAAGTAATTTGAGATGATTTGAAGATGATTCATAATTAATTATAGATATAGATAATTAGATTCATAAAATCAACATAATTTTTTGATGATATATTTTATATAAATGAACTAATCAAATATAACAACTATAAATTTTAAGTTATTTAATATTATTTTCTATTTCATCCATGGGGTTTTTGATATATGGTGACGAGGTGCTCAACATGTCCAGATACGTCACCCCGATTGGGGAAGGAAATTGAACCTATGATGAGTTCTATAAGAACCCGCCTCATCACCGTTTAACCAAAACCCCACAGACTATTTCAACAAAATATTAATCAATAATTAATTATATTAAAAAATTTACACATAATAAATTTAAATAATATTAGAAAATATATTAGAAATGTTAATTACTCCATGCTTAGTTAGCACTAGAAATATTAACCAACCTAAAAGAATATCTATGGAGACTTGCGTTTGATTAAATGAGATGTTAAATATAACATGTTTATATTGATTGATAATATTGATTAAAGTGACAAATTTTCATGGATATATGGTTAAACATGTTGAAAAAATAATTTAAAATTGAGATTTAATATAAATATAATGAAAGTGTTTATCATAATTTTCAGTTTAATATTATAAAAAAACAAATTAATTCATAATAATATATTTTTCAAATTATTTAATCAGTTATTTTTTTATAGAAATATGATTTTTTTATTATTGTAAAAATACCAATTTTTTCCTAAATTAACTACAACCATAAATTTGTATATATCTTGAGTGGGCTTTATGGTTAAGAGCATGTGTTTCCTCCTAAGAGATCACAAAAAAGAGAGTCTCATACACCAATTTGGTGTGTAGCTCGGTCATGACCTTAAAATTGGATAATAATAATTATAATTTTTTTAATTTAAACGTTATGACTATTGTGAAAAATGACCTTTTAATTACTCAATTTTAACATAATTGTGAACCCTACCAAATTAGTGACTTTCCAAGCATGATGGTAGATCATTTTTTTGTCTATTATAAAAGTTGGAAAACTATGAAAAACATGGTATCAAAAATATTTACATTAAAATGGGCCAATGGTGATCTTTGTCGATATTCTATATAAATTGGGTGTTGCTACAAATTGGCATGAATAACAGTTTTCTTTTATCTTGGTTACAAATTGGCCTGAATTATAGTCTTTTTGTGTGTTGAGATTTCTTTTTAATTAAATTTGGATAAAATCTCATGAATATGACAACAATAGGATTTTTTGGTAAATTGACTCCATTTAATCCTAATGTGGAGTTATTGCATCCTATTTTGTTGTGATTAAATTTATGATTCAGTTTCTACTCCCAGCTATAAAATGTAAGCCCGTAGAGGCAAATGTGCATGAGGAATGTGAGGTGAGTGGAAGAGATGTGCAGATGAAAAACTCTGATGTTGTAATTCTCATTTTGCTGAATGAGATTGCCGATGCCTCTGTTTGGTGGACGTAGCCCAAATTGGTTGGGTGAACCACGTTAAATCTCTGTCTCTTTATGTTTTTCTGCTGTGTGTCTCTTTGTTTTATTTAAGTTTCCGCTGTGTTTTGCTCAACAATTGGTATCGAAGCATGTGTTAATGTATGACAGCAAGCATTGACCGCTGGATGAAGTTCTCAGTGCTATGATATGGATACCGAGGGCTGTTCATGTCTGTTCAGTGGATGTAGAGGAGATCTTCCTAAGACCGTGGTGCCATGAGCAGGTGGAGCCACAACAAAGTCATAGCAGGTTAAGTAGCACCATGAGATGGTATTGGAGGAGCACTGTAAGTTGCTAAGCTGCGTGGACTAAGACTCTTGAACCGGATCGAGCTTGCGTGGATCGAGCTTGAGTGTGGGCTGTCGATCTGCCAAGCCGTGGGCTATGCATATGAAATTATATTCATCGCTTGGAATACTTGCATTTGCGTGGATTACTATTGATAGGAATCATGGAAGAGCCGAGTTTGAATTTCCACAAAATACAGCTATAGAGGTTGAGTCGTCGAGCCATCGAGCGAGTTGCTATGCATTGAACCATGAGCTCCTGTGCGTTGAACAATGTGGTGAGTTTATATGGTGGCTTTGTGAACGATGAATGTTGCGTTAACCTTTACCATGTGTGGTGGAATATGAAACTGGCAGCGTTGAACGGTGAGGTATCTTTAAATTGTTTTTTTTCATGTTGAAAAACTGTTGCGTTAACTTTAACTTTGACAAGTAGTTTGTTGAACGGTGGTGGCTTCTTTTTAATCAATTCGTATTGATTTGTGAAGTGCTATTTAAAATCGATTTGTTTTATGATATGCCTTTTTTTTTAAATCGATTTGTAATTTAAAAATGCTTTTTGTATTCAAATGCATATGGTATATTTATTGTATATCGATTTATTGATTGTAATATCGATTTAAATGGTTTTTGTAAGGATTGTAATATCGATATTATATATCAAGTTATTGTAATATGCCAGTATATTGAGCCAAAGGCATTTTTTTATGAAGGGAATTTTTTAACTTCAAGGGCATTTTTAATAAAAAACTTCATTTATTAAGATTTGCGATTGGAGATTTTTTACACAAGCTACTCAAAATGTCAAAAACACAAAGTGCTCGATTTGAGATCGAGAAGTTCAATGGGAAAAACAACTTTGAGATCTGGAAAGTGAAGATGCTCAATCTATTCGTACAACAAGGTGTGGTGAAGGCACTTTTGGGAAAAGCCAAACAACCTTACACCATGACAGATAATGAATGGAGTGACGTCGATGAAAGAGCACTAAGCGACATTCGTTTGTGTTTCATGGATGATGTTTTGTTTAACATCATGTCAGACAAAACTACTGCTAGTTTGTGGAAAAATCTTGAAAAGTTGTACATGAAAAAATCCTTAACCAATAGGATTCTTCTAAAGAGACAGGTGTACAGCTTGCGCATGAAGGAAGGTACATCAATTAATGATCATTTGAATACCTTTAATACCCTCTTGGTGCAGTTAGAAACTATAGAAGTAAAATTTGAATCAAAAGATAAAGTTGTAACTTTATTATGCTCATTGCCTGAGTCATGGGATCATTTTGTTACTTCTATAAGTCGTAGTTCATCAGAAACCCTTGAATTTGATGATGTTGTTGGAGCTTTGTTATCTAAAGAAACAAGGAAAAGGTCAAATTCAGAAACCTCTACATCAGAAGCAATGATGGTTAGAGGTCGTTCTAAAGAAAGATGCTTCAGTAAGCAGAACAACTCACAGTCAAAATCGAAAGGGAAGAAGAGTAAGGTAAAGTGCCGGTTTTGTGGCAAATCGAGACATTTGAAGAAGGACTGTTGGAAGAGACAACAAAAATCCAAAGGAGACTCTTTGACAGAGAAGAAAGAAGAAAACATGACAGATACAGGTTCGACATCCGTTTCAGGTATGAGTGATGAAGTGTTATCAGTTAGTTTGTCTAATCATGATCAACATTGGTTGTTAGATTCTGGTGCATCAAATCACATGTGTATTCATAGAGAGTGGTTTAAATCTTATAAATCAATCAATGATGGAGCGTTTTACATGGGAAATGATGTCTCATGTAATATTGTGGGAATTGGAAGCATCCAGATTAAAATGTTTGATGGGAAAAATAAAATTTTAACTGATGTAAGACATGTGCCTGAACTAAGAAAAAACCTCATTTCACTAGGAGTACTAGACACAAATGGATATAAAACCTTTATTCCAGGTGGAGTAATGAAAGTTTATAAAGGAATTTTACTAGTAATGAAAGCAAAGAAGGTTGGAAATATTTTTTAGTTAGAAGGAAGAACAGAGTCAGATCATGCCTCTACACTATCTGAAAACGACAGTAATTATATTCGACTATGGCATCAACGGTTGGGCCATATGAGCAAAAGAGAATTAAAAATTTTATCTGATCGTAAGTTACTTCCTAGTTTAAAATCTTCTAAGTTAGATTTATGCAAGCATTGTCTATATGGGAAACATAGCAAGTAGAAGTTTAAAATTGGAAAACATACTAGTAAGGGAATCCTTGATTATATCCATTCTGATGTTTGGGGTCCATCTCCTACAACCTCATATGGAGGATCATCATATTTTGTTTCTTTTATTGATGATTTCTCTAGAAAAGTGTGGGTCTATATGTTAAAGAAAAAGTCTGATGTATTCACAGTTTTCAAACAGTTTAGAGCATTAGTAGAAAACATCATTAGAAGAACCAATAAATGTTTAAGAACTGACAATGGTGGTGAGTTTAATTAAAAGGAATTTGATAATTATTGCAAAGAAGATGGGATCTAAAGACATAAAACTACTGTATATACTCCTCAACAAAATGGAGTTGCTGAACGCATGAACATGACTCTTTTAGAAAGAGAAAGAAGTATGCTTAGTAACGCCAATTTGTAGAAGGAATTATGGACATAAGCAATTTCTACACCTTTTTACTTGATAAATCGATCACCATCAACTGCAATAGGATGCAAAATTCCTCAAGAGGTATGGAAAGGTCATCCTTGTGATTATTATAAACTGAAAGTTTTTGGTTGTGATGCATATGCTCTAATTCCGAAACATTAGCATTCTAAATTAGATCCTAAATCAAAAATATATATCTTTGTTGGATATGGTGATGGGACTAAGGGATACAGGTTGTGGGATCCTACTACTCACAAGATCATCATTAACCGAGATGTTAAATTCAATGAATCTTCACTTGATAATCCAGATGTAGATGATAAATTGAAACAGGATAATGTACCTAAGTTTTAACATATTCATTTTGAAACCAGTTCAAATACTGATGATAGTCCAGATGAACAAGTTTCAGATGCAGATCATGAACAAGTTTCAGATGCAGATCGTGAACATGTTTTAGATGCAGATCATGAAGAAGTTCCTACAGATAATAATCAGCGAATTGTGGAAGTACCAGAAACATATTTAAGGAGGTCCACGAGAATCAGACGTCCTCCTAAAAGGTATGATGATTATGTTACTTTAGTTGATTTAACCGCTAATGATGATGAACCTTTGTGCTATCAGGAAGCTGTAGAAGGCACTAACAGTAATAAGTGGAAAGAAGCTATGAAGGATGAGATGAAGGCATTAGACAATAATGCCACATGGGATCTGGTGGAACTTCCTAAAGACATAAAAACCGTGGGATGTAAATGGGTTTACAAATTGAAAAGGGGTGTTGATGATAAAGACAGGCACAAAGTAAGGCTGGTCGCAAAAGGTTTTTCTCAGAAATTAGGAATTGACTTTCATGAGATATTTTCACCAGTTGTAAAGATTGTTTCAATTCGGATTGTGTTAGCATTAGTTGCTTTACTTGATTTATAATTACGGCAAATAGATGTTAAAACTACATTTTTACATGGATATTTAGATGAGGAGATTTACATGGAACAACCGGAAGGGTTTGTTCAAAATCGCAACAAGAAATTTGTCTGCAGGCTCAAGAAATCATTGTATGGTCTGAAATTTGTCTCTTTATGTTTTTCTGTTGTGTGTCTGTGTGTTTTATTTAAGTTTTTGCTGTGTTTTGCTCAACATTTTGTTGAAATCTAGTAAAAAAAGAAATTCAATAAAATATAATGTTCGAGTGTTTGAATAGTTTTTTAGAGTGGAAATAGATTTAGGGTTATCAAAAAAATTTAAGCATTGAAAATTTTGAAATTTAATAACTATAACTCAAATTTTCAAAAATTTCTACCAAATTTAATAATAATCTTGCTAAAATTTCTTTTATTTTCCAAACTAATACATAAATTTTCTTAAACTGCCCGATTGTAAATTGAAGCATGCCCGGATGGATGCTCAACAATAAAATATTATGTGGACCCATAAAATATTGAGCGGACCCATGGGATGAATTACGATAAGCACGTTTTACACGCATTTCTAATCATCTTCGCTTGTTCTTGTGAAATATTACGTCACTAGAAACCTTGGGCAGCATAAAATAATGTAAGTCGTATTCAGTTGGTTATGAGCTTTGGTGATTTTTTAAATGGGGTTCATTGTACCAATATGGTAATAACTTCTTTCACTTATAATATTTATTTTGAAGGGAATAAACAAGATAAATAATTTGTAATATTGGTGGAGAGGAAGCCAATATATAGTCTTTACCACATGATCTACATTAGTTTTCACTAAGTTTTTTTTAAATTGTGAAAATCATAACTTGAATTATAAGTTTTTTATCCTAGAATATTTTATAGGTTTTTCAAGATGATAAATCTCTTATGAGTATCATTCCATACAATGATTTCTAAATAGATTATTAAAAAATTATGAGAAATTAGTCAGTAATTGTGACTACCTTTCATGGAAATAGTCATAAATGAGTGACTTACTTAAACAATTAAATAAAAATAATAATAGCTAATATATATATATATATATATATATATATATATATATATATATTCCCCATTATACAGGAGAGAGATCTTGCAGAAGGGCAGTAGCAAAAGTAGATAATATTGATAGTTATAATCATGATAATGTTCCAGATACCCATGAAGGTATCAATCAAGAAGGCGGCTTGAAATAAGCAGATGATAATGTTGTGGAAATAGATGCCTCCAAATCATGGCGCCAATTACTGTTGGAGGATTGTATGGGAGAATATCAGTACGATCGATTGCAACCAAACATCATGGCAAGCACTAGCTGTGGAACGGCTTATGATCACCAGTTTTCATCTACTTCCTTCAGTTGAGATATGGTAGTGTAGGAAAATGATTGTCGTCCTTGTAATTTATTTGACTAGGAGTTCCCGCACTCGAAGGATTTTATTTCCCCATATTTTGATAACTGCTTAGATTTGGATGAGTCGTCTTTCGTTCTTTCATAGAACATATAGCATGTTAGCAGGTTATGGCAGCATTAGGTAGTGTGATGAGACTGAAATTCGGTTTATTAAAAGACATAATAGCCATTTAATCACAGTAAAGTAGTAATTAGTTCCAGTTGATTCTTGTTATAGTGTTATAACATATCAATCTTATAATATAATTGTATTATGAAGTTTTATAAAAAAATTTAGTTTATATATATATAATGGGGAATATATATATATATATATATAATAATAGCTAATATATATATATATATATATATATATATATATATATATATATATATATATATATATATATATATATATATATATATATATATATATATTAGCTATTATTATTTTTATTTAATTGTTTAAGTAAGTCACTGTTGTAGCGACTACAACACCACCCAAAATTTTGGGTATATTTAAAATTTCGGGTTCCCCCTCTGCTCGCTTAGGCGTTAAAGTA